>JAHHZJ010000093.1:0-26855 GCA_021437245.1 Aegilops speltoides
GGTAATCTTCGCACAATCCATGTAATACATAAGGGAAAAGATACATAGTTGGCTTCGATCGCCACTTCACACAATTACATGAATAAAGCATTACATCATCGAGATACAATCAAGGTCCGACTACGGAACCAAAATAAAAAGAAGAACCCCACATGCGACACAAATCGATCGCTAAGCTGGGCTCCACTACTAATCGTCCGGAAAGGAAACATAGTATCGACCAAGGGCCTCATCATATTCCCACTTCAGCTCGGTTCGCCATCAGCGTTGGCATCACCGGTACTGCATCTGTTTTGGTAGAATCATGAGCCACGGGGACTCAACAATCTCACACCCGAGATCAAGACTATTTAAGCAAGGAAGGCTGGTGTCAAAAGGAGGAGCTGCTGCAAGCGACTAGCATATATGGTGGCTACATCGCATAAAGAAGCGAGAAGAAGAAGCAAAGCGCGGTCGTGAAACTATTAGCGATCAAGAAGTGATCGACTACTTCGTCAAGCATAACTCCAACACGTGTTCACTTCCGGACTCCATGAGAAGAGACCATCACGGTTACATACAGTTGATGTATTTTAATTAAGGTCAACCGGGTTTTCTACAACGGACATTAACAAATTCCCATCTGCCTCATAACATGAGCACGGCTTTGAAAGATAATACCTGCGGGGTGTCCCAACAACCCATAACAAGCTCTCACGGTCATCGAAGGAATAAACCTTCACCCAAGACACTCCGATCGGACTCGGTATCCGGTACATCAAGACATTTCGACAATGGTAAAACTAAACCAGCAAGACCTCCATTGTGCCGACAAATCCCGATAGGAGCTGCACATATCTCGTTCTCGGGCACACGGATGAGACATCCTCTGAGTAAAACCAGACCTCGAGTTTCCCCAAAGGGGCCCATGATCTACTCGATTCGGACCAACACTCGAAGGAGCCTTGGCGGGGGGCTAAAATAAAGATGACCCTCGGGCTCGCGAAAACCCAAGGGAAAAAGGGTATAGGTGGCAAATGGTAAAACCAAGGTTGGGCCTTCTTTGGAGGAGTTTTATTCAAAGCGAACTGTCAAGGGGTCCCATAAATCACCCGACAGCGTAAGGAGCATAAAATCAAGGAACATAACACGGTATGGCGGAAACTAGGGTGGCAAGAGTGGAACAAAACACCGGGCATAAGGCGAGCCTTCCACCCTTTACCAAGTATATAGATGCATTAATTAAAACAATAGATATTGTGATATCCCAAAATATCCGTGTTCAACAAGGAACAAACTTCATCTTCACTATGACTAACAGCGCTATAAGAGGGCTGAGCAAAGCGGTAACATAGCCAATCAACGGTTTGCTAGGACATGGATGGTTAGAGGTTGACATGGCAATATGGGTGGCATGATATAGCAAGTGGTAGGTATCGCAGCATAGGCATAGCAAAAGCGAGCATCTAGCAAGCAAAGATAGAAGTGATATCGAAGGTATGGTCATCTTGCTGTAAGGTTCTCGAGTTGTCGAAGGCTGGATCCTCGTGGCGTTCTCAACAGGCTCCTCGTTCACGTACTCGTCTCGGCTCTACCCAAAGCAAGAACACAAGCAACGGAACCACAATCAAACAAGGAACATATGCACAAGCAATATGATGCAATACATGACATGCTATGCGAGATGTGACATGCTATGCATATGTATGCTCGGAAGGAAAATGATGAACCGGGCATCAACTTGGCAAACCAAGTATGCCGCTGGAAAGATGAGATGATTTGGTTGAAATCGATATAAAGATCACGGAATCGGATGCACGGTTTGCAAATGACAAGCAAAACAAGAATAGCGCAAATCTGCGTTTAACAGCCCGATGCTACTTAGCGCAACACGAAACTATGCTACAGCACCCCAACATAAAAACAAAGCATATGGCAACGAACTACAGGAGATGCTTAACAATAGAGGAACACTGAGCTACGGCTAAATCACATCATAACATGTTCAAACAAGCATGGAGAAAGTGCTCAAAATATCAGGTTCACAGACTTAGTGAAAATACTAACATGGCAGGAATTAACATCAGGAAGGCATGTTTAGAGCAAGCAAACAACATGCTACAGGAACTTATAATAGCAAAGCAAGGCATGACATGATTCTACTCAAAGCATATTTCAATAGTCCCTTACTGACCATAAGCCAAAAGGACCTTAAGAAATGATGGCACCCATGTAAACATTGCAAGTTTTATTACAGATTTCAGACTTAGTGAAATATCAGGACATGGCAAAAACAGATTCAACATGGCATGTTAAGTGAGCTCGATGCACTCACTACAGAGCATCTCATGATAAACTAAGCATACACCCATCAAGAAGACATGGCATAGGAGCTATACATGGCAAGAACAACATCATAGCATACGGATCAACTACACCGACCTCGTGAAAATTGAATCTAATGCAAACAGTCTGCCAGGAAACAATTTCAAGCAAAAGTAGAGCACGAAAATGACATGCTAGACTACTCCATAAATACCAACAAAGGCATGGATGGATAGAGCACATCCATATGTTCAAAACACCCTTACTGATCATGCTCAAAAAGGGCATGGATCTCTCTGAAACAACCTAAACATATGGCATAAAATTAACAGCAGGACAAGACTTGGTGAAATCACTAAGTTCCTGAAATCAGTAACAACATCATCCCTACTTTGCATGCTTGTTCTAGTCAACACATAGCTCACAAAAATACATGGAAAATACCCTGGAAAGATGGCATGGCAATGTTCAACTCACATGTAGGACTCAAATTCATAGGGTGCACACATAATTCATGGCAAAAATGACAAAATAGCTCGAACTGATAAAATTCTGAAACTAACGATCTGAAGCTATCTTCCAACAGCATTTCGGGCATCAAGATGAGCTCAAATGCAAATGATGCAATGGAATGAAATGATGTACTCTTGAGACGAACATTTTGACATATTATACGCCCAAAACAGAGCCACGGTTGCGGAGATGTGATGCTATGAAAAATGCACGAAAATAATGACAGATTAGGGACTTAGACGAAATTTGGGGGAGAAAGTCAACCTAGGGATTGGATCGGATCGGATCGGGGCGGATCGCAGTCATGGAGCCGGGTGGAGCTTGGCTGGAGGATGCAGCTGGCAGTGCGAGGCAGCCAGGCCCAGGCCGAAGCCAGCAATGGCAGCCTGGCCTTGTGGCGGAGTGTGTGTGTGTAGAAGCCAGCTTGTGTGTGTGGTGTGTGGTGGCCTGTGTGGTGGTGTGTGTGGCAAGTGCAGCCTGCAGTGTGCAGCAATGTGGCCTGGTGTGTGGGCAGCGTGTGTGTGCCCAGGTGTGTGGCCATGAGCGGCCTGTGGCAGTGTGAGGGTGGCCGGGAGCCTGTGGCAGTGGCAGGTGTGGCGTGGGTGTGCGTGTGACTCGTGTGGTCTGGAGTGTGTGGCAGCGTCGGTCCGTCCGTCCGGACGTGTCCGTGGTGTGTGGAGGAGGGGATCGCTAGGGTTTGCGGATTTTGGGGAGGGTCTTTTTATAGGCATAGAGGGAGCTAGGAGAGTCAAATGGGGTGTAGTTTTCGCCCACGATCGTGATCGAGCGACCGAGGGCATGGAGGGAGTTAGATGGGTTATTGGGCTGTTTTGGAGGGTTGTTGGGCTGCAACTCAAAAGAGGCCTTTGCGAGGTGCGGTTAACCGTTGGAGTACCAAGCGAACTCCAAATGACCCGAAACTTGACAGGTGGTCTACGGTGCTATACCAGGGCCACTTGGCAAGGCTCGGTCCATTCGAGAATGTTCAACACCGCTTTACGGAAAAAGGACAAGAGGGGCGGCAGGGAACATAGGAGTGTCGGATTGCAAAAGCAGACTGACGGGGAATATGCTCGGAATCATGAGGCGAACACGTATGCAAATGAGATGCACATGATGACATGATATGAGATGCATGACATGAACAAAATGCAAAAGCGAAAACAAAACCCAACCACGGAGGAATATCATAGCACATATCCGAAAATGGCAAGAGTTGGAGTTACAAATATGGAAAGATACATCAGGGGTGTTACAACACTCCACCACTACAAGAGGATCTCGTCCGAGATCTAGGACTGAAAGAACTCCGGATATTGAGCGGAGGTGATCCTCGCGCTCCCGGTGGCTTCTCGGTCGGAATGGTGTGACCACTTCACTTTTAGGAATTTGATTGACTTGTTGCGAGTCTTGCGCTCGGTTTCTTCAAGAATAACAGGGGTGCTCATGATAAGAGATCTTCTTGGAGGTCAATTTCTTCAAAGTTGATAGTGCGCTCGAGGAATCTTGAAGCACTTGCGGAGCTGTGACCGTGAAACACATCGTGCGTTTGCAAAGTTGGATGGAAGCTCAAGTTGATAGGCGAGATCGCCTCTTTTGCCAATGATCTTGAAAGGACCCACGTATCTAGGGGCAAGCTTCCCTTTGATACAGAAGCGGCGAGTACCTTTCATTGGAGAGGCGGAGGTAGACATGGTCTCCGATTTCAAAAGCCACATCACGGTGCTTGTCATCATAATAGCCCTTACAGCGCGATTGCGCGGCTTTAAGATTCTCACGAATGACTTTGCACATTTCTTGACACGTGATCAAGTCGTTGCCAAGAAGTTGGCGTTCACATCTCGGACCAATTGAGAGAATCGGCACTTTACGCCATATAAATTTCGAATGGGGCCTTGCGAACTTGCTTGGAAGCTGTTGTTGTAAGAGAACTTCGGCATATGGAGACACTCTTCCACTTCATGCCAAAAGAAATGACACAAGCCACGAGCATATCTTCAAGGATTTGATTGATTTCGCTCGACTTGGCCACTTGTTTGAGGATGAAAAGCTGTCTTTGAAGCGAATCTTGGTGCCCATGGCCTTCGAAAAGAATCCCGAACTTAGAAGTGAAGATGCTTCCACAGTGCGAAGAGATCAATTGTGGAATACCGTGCAAGGAGACAATTACGGAGGTGTATAGCTCTGCCGGTGAGCTCTTTGTGATAGATTCTTTGGCGGGAAGAAAATGAGCCACTTTAGTAAGCTTGTCAATGACAACGAAGATAGCATCATTTCCACGCTTGGACTTAGGAAAACCGATCACGAAGTCCATCTCGATATGATCAAACTTCCATTCGGAATAGCAAGAGGTTGGAGGAGACCAGCTGGTCTTTGGTGTTACCTTTCACCCTTCTGCGGACATCACATTCATTCACGAATTGAGCAATTTCTCGCTTCATTCGAGTCCACCAATATATTGCTTGAGGTCATGGTACATCTTCGTACTTCGGGATGAATGGATAGGAGGAATTGTGTGCCTCATTCATGATGACTTTTCTCGGATCGCCTTTAGGAACCTGTCGATCCTCGAAGAAAAGAGTGTCTTTGTCATCAAGCGATAGCACTTGTATTTGGAAATGCCCTTGTCAATACCACGTTTCACCTTCTTCACCATGGTATCCAGAAGTTGAGCCTCACAATTTGATCTTCCAAAGTAGGAGAGACTATGAGGTTGGCAAGAAATCCTTGAGGAACAACTTGAAGATTCAGCTGCGGAAAGCTTCACAAAGATCCGGTTGGAAGGGCTTGAGAATTAAATTGTTGCAATAAGCCTTTCTGCTCAAAGCATCTGCAATCACATTCGCCTTGCGGAGTATATTCAATACTTGGATTGTACTCTTGAATCATTCGACCCATCGAGTTTGCACGAGGTTGAGGTTTGGTTGAGTGAAGATATACTTGAGACTCTTGTGATCGGTGAAAATGTCCACTTTCCTTCCCAACAAGAGATGTCTCCATGTTATCAATGCATGGACAACTGCCGCCAACTCAAGATCGTGAGTGGGGTAGTTCTTTTCGTTGAGCTTCAATGGCGAGAGGTATAGGCCACAACCTTCTTCTCTTGCATTAACACAGCACGAGACCTTGCAAGGAAGCATCACGAGAAAACTTGAATGGCTTGGATTCATCGGGAGGAGTCAAGGCGGGGCTGTAACTAGCTTCTCTTTGAGGGTGTTGAAAGCGACATCACACTCGAGCGTCGGACATACTTGACATGCTTACGGAGGAGGTTGGAAAGAGGCTTTGCAATCTTGGAGAAGTTCTCAGCGAATCTTGACAATAGCTTGCAAGACCGAGAAAAGCTGCGGGCTGCTTGACGATACGAGGAGGTTCCCAATTCACAATTGAAGACACCTTCTCGGGATTAACAGCGATGCCCTTGGCTGAGATGATATGACCAAGATAAAGAACTTCATCAAGCCAGAACTCACATTTGGAAAACTTCGCATAGAATTGATGCTCTCTGAGCTTGTCGAGCACCAATCGCAAATGTTTGGCATGATCACCTTGTTCTTGGAAGACCAAAATATCATCGAGATACACCAAGGCGAATTCATTTGTGTAGGGGTTGAAGATAAAGTTCATCATGCGAGAGAAAGTTGGAGGAGCATTGACAAGGCGAAAGACATGACGGTATATTCATAAGAACCATAGCTTTACGAATCTTTGTCTTGGGAATATCTTGTTCACGAATCACGAATCGATGATAACCCATCTGGAGGTCAAGCTTGGAGAATACTTTAGCACCTTTGAGTTGCTCGAATAGCTCATTGATGTTGGGAAGTGGATACTTGTTCTTGATTGTCTTCTTGTTCAATGGGCGGTAATCAACACAAAAGTCGGTCCGTGCCATCCTTCTTACGGACAAAAGAACTCCACATCCCCATGGAGATGAACTTCGGTCGATCAAACCAGACGCTCTTGTTCATCGAGCTGCTTCTTCAATTCTTTCAGCTCCTTGGGTCCAAGCTTGTGGGGCGGCTTGCAAGCGGGTTGATGCGGGCTCAAGATCAATACGAATTGGTGGCGATGAGGAGGCATACCGGAAGCTCTTACGGAAAGACATCTTGGTACTCTAAGCATTGGAATTTGAGAGATAGCATCAATTCGCCCTTCTCATTGAGAAAACAACCGAATGGTTTCATCACGGCGGCATAGATGATAACATCCTCGGAAGGGTGTGTCAATTGAATTTCCACAGCAGCACAATCAAGCTGAGCCTTGTCTTTGAAAGCGATCCATCCAAGAATAAGATCAATATCGAGTCACCAAGGACAATTGGTTTAGCAGAAATCTATAGTCGCCCATCTTGATAGAAACATCGGGAACAACCAAACTAGAAGTCATAAGTTTTCCGGAGAAACAACTTGCATAACTTTGGACAAAACCTGAATGTCAACTCATGCCGATGCAAAAGGATATGACATGAAAGAATGCGATGCACGATATCAAATAAGACTTTTGCAGGAATATCATTAACGGAAGATTACCCATGATCACATCTGAAGAATCCTCTGCTTGAGCTGCATTCATCATATTCACCTTTGCATACTTGGGATTATGCTTGACCCTTTGCATTGCTTGAAGACCTCACGGGGAGGAGGAGGAAGGCGCCTTTGGTTATGGCATTTGTTAGCATAGTGACCTTCTGCTGGCACTTGTTGCAAGTCACCTCTGAGGCGGACGGTGATAAGGAGCATTTGACCTTGGAGCTTGAGGCTGAGACTTGTTACAGTAGCTTGGGTTGGGTGGGTGGGAAGATCCCGACCACTGAGTTCTTCTGTTGATAAAGGGGTGGAGCGGAGGAGGAGGAAGGTAGAACTTTTGCTGCTTTGCTGCCACTTGAGAGAAGAAGAAAGTGAGCTGCATCCTGATTCTCTTCTTTGAAGCCTCACACTTGGTGAGCACCTTCTAGCTTGAGTGCCATATTATAGAATTGATCAAGCTGAGTAGGCTCATAAAGAACAAGAGATAGCTGCAGATCCTCTCGAAGGCCACCTCTGGCGATAGATCATACTTTTCTCATCGAGGAGCGTCTTGTTTAGCAAAGCGAGCAAGTTTACGAAAGCTGTATGTTGTATTCGTACCTTGACATGTTCCTTGCTTGAGATTGCGAAACTCCTCACGCTTGCTCTCAACAACCTTTGGAAGGAATGTGGTGAGCTTTAAAGTCCGGCAATCAGTCAAGTAATCACTCGACCACCTCTAGAATCCTTGTATTCTTTGGAACCAATCAATTGCTGATCCTTGAGCTGAAAAAGCCTTGAACTTGGCGTAGTCCTCGGTCGACATTGCTGCATTCAAAGTGCTTGTTGATATCCACGAGCCAATCGTCGGCGTCTGTGGCCTCGACACGATGGTGAAAGACTTTGGCTGGTTGGCAAGGAAGCTGGTTGAGTGTAGGAAGCGTGGTGATGATAGAACTGCCCTTGACCTTGATTCCTTGGTTGCCTTGGCCTTGGTTACGCTCTTGCATCGGCTGAATCAACAATGGCGTTGGCGTTAGTGGTTGCCATCAAAGTTTGCCATGCCTCCGGAGGCGGAGGTGGAGGTGGAGGTTCGCTGACTCCCATCACTGCGTTCGGATTACGGCGTTGGTGGAGCCATCTGAAGAGGTGA
The DNA here is from genome assembly GCA_021437245.1 of Aegilops speltoides. NCBI lineage: Eukaryota > Viridiplantae > Streptophyta > Magnoliopsida > Poales > Poaceae > Aegilops > Aegilops speltoides. The sequence goes on from JAHHZJ010000093.1 coordinate 8,479, forward strand.
CATCCGTTAGCATCTTGATGAGCAGATAGACAAGTTGAATCAGCGGATAGAAATTGCAACATATAGTCTTCACAATAAACATTGAACAGGGATGAGCGAATGAATTCCAAAGTAAACATCCGTCCATTAAGGTGAGAAGCCACTTGATAAGAGATATTGATGAATGAAAATAAAAACAAGGTATGAATGGAACAAATAAGTGGTAAGGATTACCCAATCACAAACCAAATATCTGCGGAAGAAAATGCTAGAGCTACTTGAATCCCACCTATAAACTCCGAAACTTTCGGTTATGCAATCGGTGTTGGGGATCTGAGGGAGCAATATATATCTCACCCAAGCTAACAATCCCTACATCCATTTGTATCCATCCTTCAACACATAACCAAGAAACCTTGAAATCGTGTACCTCAACCTTGAAAAGCATCCGTTATCTGAGTCATGGCAATACTCCGTACTCACCACGATCTTTGGGTTAGCGGGGTTATCTCACCAACAACTGCATAAAAGAGATTTTCGATGTCGGCGTGCTAAACTCGGTATTCGAGCTGCAGCGATAAAATTATGGCGACAACACCTCGGAGCTCAACTCCCGGGACACTTTGCCACAACCCTAAATGTCGGGAGGCAACCAAGACAATGTTGTCATCATAAGAATATCGGAGCGATCCCAAGATACCAGCGTGATCCTAAAAATTTTTTAGTGAAATTTGAGAAGAAGAGTCAAAACTCTCGTCGGGATACCTCACGAGAAGGTCGAAGGAATTGGGGAGTAAAAAGAATTCCTAACTCTCCGATATATATAATCCTAAATGACTCAAAACATTTTCTAGACACAACTCGGCCACTAAAAGCGATCAAGCGGTGGGGCTCCTAAGGTCGGGGATGGCTCGATTACCAACTTATAGCGCCCTCGATGCGGCTATAGCTCCCGTGTCGAAGCACGACTTAGAGACATAACCGCATTGAAAGCAATGTCATAAGTGAGGTAATCTTCGCACAATCCATGTAATACATAAGGAAAAGATACATAGTTGGCTTACGATCGCCACTTCACACAATTACATGAATAAAGCATTACATCATCGAGATACAATCAAGGTCCGACTACGGAACCAAAATAAAAGAACAACCCCACATGCGACACAAATCGATCGCTAAGCTGGGCTCCACTACTAATCGTCGGAAAGGAAACATAGTATCGACCAAGGGCCTCATCATATTCCCACTTTAGCTCGGTTCGCCATCTGTATTTGGCATCACCAGTACTGCATCTGTTTTGGTAGAATCATGAGAGCCGAGGGACTCAACAATCTCACACCTTGAGATCAAGACTATTTAAGCAAGGAAGGCTGGTGTCAAAAGGAGGAGCTGCTGCAAGCGACTAGCATATATGGTGGCTACATCGCAAAAAGGCGAGAAGAAGAAGCAAAGCGCGGTCGTGAAACTATTAGCGATCAAGAAGTGATCGACTACTTCGTCAAGCATAACTCCAACACCGTGTTCACTTCCGGACTCCGCCGAGAAGAGACCATCACGGTTACATACAGTTGATGTATTTTAATTAAGGTCAACCGGGTTTTCTACAACGGACATTAACAAATTCCCATCTGCCTCATAACGCGGGCACGGCTTTGAAAGATAATACCTGCGGGGTGTCCCAACAACCCATCACAAGCTCTCACGGTCATCGAAGGAATAAACCTTCACCCAAGACACTCCGATCGGACTCGGTATCCGGTACATCAAGACATTTCGACAATGGTAAAACTAAACCAGCAAGACCTCCCGAATGTGCCGACAAATCCCGATAGGAGCTGCACATATCTCGTTCTCGGGGCACACGGATGAGACATCCTCTGAGTAAAACCGGACCTCGAGTTTCCCCAAGGGGCCCTTGATCTACTCGATTCGGACCAACACTCGAAGGAGCAGCGGGCGGGGGCTAAAATAAAGATGACCCTCGGGCTCGAAAACCCAAGGAAAAAAGGGTATAGGTGGCAAATGGTAAAACCAAGGTTGGGCCTTCTTTGGAGGAGTTTTATTCAAAGCGAACTGTCAAGGGGTCCCATAAATCACCCGACCAGTGTAAGAGCATAAAATCAAGGAACATAACACGGTATGGCGGAAACTAGGGTGGCAAGAGTGGAACAAAACACGGGCATAAGGCGAGCCTTCCACCCTTTACCAAGTATATAGATGCATTAATTAAAACAATAGATATTGTGATATCCCAAAATATCCGTGTTCAACAAGGAACAAACTTCATCTTCACTGCAACTAACAGCGCTATAAGATTTGAGCAAAGCGGTAACATAGCCAATCAACGGTTTGCTAGGACATGGATGGTTAGAGGTTGACATGGCAATATGGGTGGCATGATATAGCAAGTGGTAGGTATCGCAGCATAGGCATAGCAAAAAGCGAGCATCTAGCAAGCAAAGATAGAAGTGATATCGAAGGTATGGTCATCTTGCCTGTAAGGTTCTCAGAGTTGTCGAAGGCTGGATCCTCGTAGGCGTTCTCAACAGGCTCCTCGTTCACGTACTCGTCTCCCGGCTCTACCCAAAGCAAGAACACAAGCAACGGAACCACAATCAAACAAGGAACATATGCACAAGCAATATGATGCAATACATGACATGCTATGCGAGATGTGATATGCAATGCATATGTATGCTCCGGAAGGAAAAATGATGAACCGGGCATCAACTTGGCAAACCAAGTATGCCGCTGGAAAGATGAGATGATTTCGGTTGAAATCGATATAAAGATCACGGAATCGGATGCACGGTTTGCAAATGACAAGCAAAACAAGAATGGCGCAAATCTGCGTTTAACAGCCCGATGCTACTTAGCATGCAACACGAAACTATGCTACAGCACCCCAACATAAAAACAAAGCATATGGCAACGAACTACAGGAGATGCTTAACAATAGAGGAACACTGAGCTACGGCTAAATCACATCATAACATGTTCAAACAAGCATGGAGAAAGTGCTCAAAATATCAGGTTCACAGACTTAGTGAAAATACTAACATGGCAGGAATTAACATCAGGAAGGCATGTTTAGAGCAAGCAAACAACATGCTACAGGAACTTATAATAGCAAAGCAAGGCATGACATGATTCTACTCAAAGCATATTTCAATAGTCCCTTACTGACCATAAGCCAAAAAGGACCTTAAGAAATGATGGCACCCATGTAAACATTGCAAGTTTTATTACAGATTTCAGACTTAGTGAAATATCAGGACATGGCAAAAACAGATTCAACATGGCATGTTAAGTGAGCTCGATGCACTCACTACAGAGCACCTCAAGATAAACTAAGCATACACCCATCAAGAAGACATGGCATAGGAGCTATACATGGCAAGAACAACATCATAGCATACGGATCAACTACACCGACCTCGTGAAAATTGAATCTAATGCAAACAGTCTGCCAGGAAACAATTTCAAGCAAAAGTAGAGCACGAAAATGACATGCTAGACTACTCCATAAATACCAACAAAGGCATGGATGGATAGAGCACATCCATATGTTCAAAACACCCTTACTGATCATGCTCAAAAAGGGCATGGATCTCTCTGAAACAACCTAAACATATGGCATAAAATTAACAGCAGGACAAGACTTGGTGAAATCACTAAGTTCCTGAAATCAAGTAACAACATCATCCCTACTTTGCATGCTTGTTCTAGTCAACACATAGCTCACAAAAATACATGGAAAATACCCCTGGAAAGATGGCATGGCAATGTTCAACTCACATGTAGGACTCAAATTCATAGGGTGCACACATAATTCATGGCAAAAATGACAAAATAGCTCGAACTGATAAAATTCTGAAACTAACGATCTGAAGCTATCTTCCAACAGCATTTCGGGCATCAAGATGAGCTCAAATGCAAATGATGCAATGGAATGAAATGATGTACTCTTCGAGACGAACATTTTGACATATTATACGCCCAAAAGCAGAGCCACGGTTGCGGAGATGTGATGCTATGAAAAATGCGAAAATAATCACAGATTTGGGACTTAGACGAATTTTGGGGAAAGAAGTCAACCTAGAGATTCTCGGATCGGATCGGGATCGGATCGGCGGCGGGCGGGAGAGAAGGCAGGAGCTCTTGAAGAGGCAGGCGGTGGCAGCATGTGTCGGGGCAGCCTTGTGGCAGGAAGAGCATGTGTGTGAATGCAGCAGTGTGTGTGTGTGTGTGCTGGTGTGTGTGCATGCCAGCCTTGCAGTGTGTGTGTGTGTGCCAATGGCCAGGCTTGTGCAGCAATTATGTGTGTGTGTGTGTGTGTGTGGCCAGGCTGTGGTGTGTGGTGTGTGTGAGAAGCAATGTGACCATGTGAGGCGTGGGCAGGAGGCCCAGGACTGGTGTGTGTGGCAGCAGTGGCCGTGGCTGCCGTGGCGTGGTCGTGATTGGTGATGGGTGTGACAGCGTCCGCGCCGTCCGGACGTGTCCGTGTGTGAGAGGAAGCGGAAGCTAGGGTTTGCAGGGATTTGGGGAGGGTCTATTTATAGGCATAGGGAGCTAGGAGAGTCCAAATGGGGTGTAGTTTTCGCCCACGATCGTGATCGAGCGACCGAGGGCATGGAGGGAGTTAGATGGGTTATTGGGCTGTTTTGGAGGGTTGTTGGGCTGCAACTCAAAAGAGGCCTTTCTTGAGGCGCGGTTAACCGTTGGAGTACCAAGCGAACTCCAAATGACCCGAAACTTGACAGGTGGTCTACGGTGCTATACCAGGGCCACTTGGCAAGGCTCGATCCATTCGAGAATGTTCAACACCGCTTTACGGAAAAAGGACAAGAGGGGCGCAGGGAACATAGGAGTGTCGGATTGCAAAAGCGAATGACAGGGGAATATGCTCGGAATCATGAGGCGAACACGTATGCAAATGAGATGCACATGATGACATGATATGAGATGCATGACATGAACAAAATGCAAAATGAAAACAAAACCCAACCACGGAGGGAATATCATAGCACATATCCGAAAATGGCAAGAGTTGGAGTTACAAATATGGAAAGATACATCCGGGGTGTTACACCAAGTACATCGAAATCGGAGATGGAAAGCAGAGAAAATCACGGCGCGAAAAAAGACTGCTTATTTGGAATAAAGAAAAATAGCCGAAGAACGCGGTGGTCGGCGGATTCAAAAGCTCACGGCCAAACAACAAAACACACGCCTCTTAAGGATAACAGCGATGAGCTATCCAACAAACAAGATTTTGGGTCGGATATGTCAAATCCACAGTACCCGGAAGGCACGCAAAAGCACACCCACCGAGATTGTTGGGTTTTCAAACAATCCGGCGATTAAACGCCGAACACAAGGGGCTCGGCGCATCAAGTGAAGATGATGATAAACCCCACCAGAGCACGGAAAACAAAGACTTTCCCACAAGAGGTGAAAGCGATAAATTCACTTCATGTGATATCTGGAAAAACAGTCGGCACCCGTTAAAATGGGTCTCGCATGGTCCAACCAATGGAACATAGAATTGGACATCAAAACCAATCACTTTCGACCACTGGATTATTCTAGAAGCGTTCAAAATGCAGGATGGACTGCCACGATATTGGATCCTATAATCGACGGACTGCAATTTACACAAGTCACGATGGGCGGAGGCGGTGACTTAAACTGTTGTATCAAACAAAATCCATAAGATGGGGATAGACCTTACTAAAATTGACACAGCCACACTTCCTTTAAAGGAGTGGCGCGAGGCCCTTCGCCAAGTGCACGGGCTCCTTAGTACTAGAAGTTGTGTTGAACATCGAACAACTTTCGGCGAACAACTAATCTTTCATATCGTCCCATTTAAAAGTAGCTATCAAGCACTCTGGGGCGAAGCTTTAATCGCTTCAGCGCCATACCACATTCTGCGTCTCTTACACTTAAGATGCCGGTCCACGTGGCATCATTTCAATCTGGTCATTTAAAGACCGGACACGGTTAAACGAGTCCGGCACAAATAAGCTAGGGGCTCCCTAGCGCACATCCCTTCACAAGGGGCTGCGCGCTGAAACAGCTATGACTCATCTGAGACTCCGCTTTACTTATTTATATTTCTTTCTTCGTATATATTTTTCATACGATTTCCTTCAAACTAAGTTCCTCTCTTTTTCTGAGATGAACAACGTGCGCACCCGTCGAGGATAACGGCTGCGCGGAACCTGGCCTGAGACATGCGGTAGGACCCGTCGCAAGGATTCTTTTGATTAAGACCTGCGTAAACCTTTTTTACTTGTTTCTTGTTGTCATAATCCCTTGGTTTCTCATTATAACCAAAGTGGAGCTGACGTTTTGTCATCGGCGCGTCGAGAGGACCATGCCGTACACTGGACACTAGGGGCTTAAGGCATTATTACGCCCATTATTATAAAGACCGAACACCTTAGGGAGTGTTGGCGTCTCGAGATTAGGCCTTATATGCATCAACTCGAATCATGTCTTTGGTCAAATGTTGGGTTTGCCGGCTCACGTGTTTTGCTGCCTTACGTTCCGTATCATCGGCTAGCGGCACCAAGAGAACTCTGCGATTGTGCCCGGTTAATTTGGCGAGCACCTCGATGAAAGCAGCGACTATCATGATCGGTGAGAGGCTGGTCGACCACTCGATCGACTAACGAAATGTTTAGAATCCCGCTTTGTGAAGGACCGTTTCGGTCGAGCACCACAGCGCCCGAATCCGGGGCGCGGTGCCCCATGGGCTATATCGTAGCCCACCCTCGAACTCAATGGCTAAGTGAAAGTGTTAAAGCATCATAGTCCGGATTGCCTCGTTTGCTACACTACCACCTCCTTAACGGGACCGAGGCGTCGGATTAAGTGTGAAAAAGCGCTATTTTTGCAAACACCCCGCACCTTGTGCGTGGGGGCTGAAAGCGAGCGCCATCTTCGGAGTTATACAAATGTATACATAAGCGGCCGCATAGGAGATATTTTAACACTTGGAATGCACAAGTATAAGCGGTTACATCATAATCATTGTTTTACAAGATAAGCGTTCATTTGAGCGTAACATTTTTCGAACACTGCGACTCTATTACCTGGCGCCACGCATAACTTCCCCAAAATAGTGCTCGGCGGGTAACCGACTTTCGTCCGAACCACAGGCTGCAATAGCGGTGGCATCCATCTCTGTCAATGTGTCTTCACACGGGCAAGGGCCATCCGTGCACCTTCTATGCGAGCCGACCGCTTCATCTCCTTGATATGCGGCACAGCTCAGAAATTGCTGCAATAAGCCAAAATAGCTCGTCGTCTTGGGCCTCTCTAGCGGACATGAGCCACGATATCGATCATGGCAAGTCCGGAAAACCTGTTCAGCTCAGCCCATTCGGTGACCCGATCGGTCAGTGGAAGTGAGCGATCGGGACTATCAAATTGAGACGAAATAGCTCTTAGTCTTGTGATCCCGACTCGGAAGTGCACTGCGGCATCGCCGCACTTTCGCTAAGTCCATATATGGATCCTCCGGACCCCACTGGCCAAGTTGGGCATACTTTGGATCCGTAAACGGCGGCAGCGAGCGAAAAGGCACTGCCAGCCACAATATCTCGACTGGGGCAGCTCCTCCTTCATAGCCCGCATTGCGAGCGGGCATCCTTGCCCTCGGCGGTGGCCTTCCCCAGGTCTTCTCGCTCCGATAGGTGCTCCTTTTCGAGAGCCTCATTGCGGTCGGTAGCATCCTTCAATTTCACGGCCAATTCGGCCATCTTTTCCCTAGCTTAAGCGGTGTGCAGCCTTTTCGGCGTTCAACTCCTCGGCCGCCCTCGAAACAGCCGCATCACTCCTTCGGGCTTGCTCCTTGGCAAAGCAAGCTCGGGAAAACTCTCCACATCAACGGCACCGTCATATCACATCATATATATTGTCAGAGGCGGGCTTTGACTCCCTTAAATAAGTGACTGCGGAGAATTCATTTACCTTGCGACTCGTCAAGTCGCCGGTTGACAAGCGCGATGTCCGCATCCGCCACATCAAGTTGCCGCATCAACTCGACAACTCCACTAGTTCGGGTAGCCCCCGGACTATCCGCCACCTGCATAGGAAGGGCGACATTCAATACCTGCGATTTTGATCCTCGGCACGCTGTCGCTTTTGACAACCTACCGAGTCTCAGGGGCTACTATCTATCTGAGCGCACTTCTATGTGCAAAAGCTGTCAAAAAGTCGTCTTCTTGCGTACCTCAAATCCCTTGACAAACTCGGCGGCATTATGCGATCCGCTTTCGGTGGGCGAAATCCTTCAATGAGCTTCCTAAAAAGCCGCATGGTCCAAACCAGCAAACCATAGAGATTGGATATCAAAACGGTAAACCACCGTGAAGTTTAAGCTTCGAGATCTCACGGCGGCGAGCGTAGCTTCGATCTGCTCCGGCGGCCAAGTGAATTGGCGCGCGATCTTGAAGCGCCCGAATCTGAAGATCTGTCCGGGGAGAAAAGTCTGCATACTGGACAGCGTTGTTGGTTGAAGATGCCATCAAGCCTATCGGTGGCGACACGAAGAACTCTCAATGAAAGCACCAATGTCGGTGTCAAAACCGGCGGATCTCGGGTAGGGGTCCCGGCTGTGCGTCTAGGCGGGTGGTAACGGAGACAAGGGACACGATGTTTTACCCGGGTTGGGCCCTCTCGATGGAGGTAAAACCCTACTCTGCTTGATTGATATTGATGATATGGGTAGTACAAGAGTGGATCTACCACGAGATCAAGGAGGCTAAACCCTAGAAGCTAGCCTATGGTATGATTGTTGTTATGCGGACTAAAACCCTCGAGGTTTATATAGACAGGAGAGGGCTAGGGTTACAGTGGGTTACAATGGTAGGAGATCTACATATCCATATCACCGGGCTTGCCTTCCATGCCAAAGAAAGTCCCATCGGACACGGGGCGAAGTCTTCAATCTTGTATCTTCATAGTCTTGGAGTCCGGCCGGCGATGATAGTTCGGCTATCCGGACACCCTAGTCGAGACTCCTCGGTAGCCCTGAACCGGGCTTCAATGGCAGCGAGTCCGGTCGCATATTGTCTTGACATTGCAAGGTGGGTTCCTCCTCCGAATAATTCATAGAAGATTGCGAACACCGGGATAGTGTCGGCTCGCAAAATAAATTCCACGTACCACCATAGAGAATAATATTCACACAAGTTCAATCTGCGGCGTATTTTTGTGGCGTGGCGTCACACCACTACCAAGCCTTTACTCGAATCGTTTTATTATACCACCTCGGTAGCGTTTATTGAAGCGGTTTCCTTGCACGTCTTGTCGAGCGGATCGTGTTCCCCTTATGCAGGATTCCCATCAATACGTGCGTGGGTAACCCAACGCGCCATTGATTGTGGCGCTTGGGAGATAAGTGGGTTTTACCGGGCGGGTGGGGGCGTATAGTTTCGTCCGCCCATATATAAGGTGATAAGGATCCACCTCTTTTACCTCGCCTTCTTCCTCCTTTGCTTATCCATCTCCACTTTTCGAGCTCCGGCGCCCAAGTCCGCACATCTCACCTCGACCTTCTCCGGCCATGTCGGGGCGGGAGGCAAGTGGATGGCCTCCTCCGTTCTGGAGGGCACATTGAAGCGGCGGCGCGGATATCTGTCGGCGACGCCGCGCCGGCTCCCCGGCGAGTGGCTCATCCACCCGAGGCCCCATGAGAGGTCGTATTCCTTCCACTTCCTCTGCGGACTGGGCTTCCACTTCACCCCTTCGTCAGGGGCTCATGTACTACTCGGCTGGATTTCCACGATCGGCCCCAAATTTCATCCTCAATATCTCGGCGTTTATCGTCATGTGCAAGGCCTTCTCTGCATCTAGCCCCACTTGACTTGTGGCTAAGACCTTCAATGTCAAGCGAAGGTTGTGAAGGAGCAGCCAAGCGAGTCTTGGGCGCCATGGTGGGCAAAATGCCCAACATCACTTAACGAGGGTGCCTTCATGGAATCCATCAAAGGGTGGCAATCGGGTGGTTCTACACACTAGTTCTACATCACCGAGCGCGTGACCCTAAATGGGCAGCGACCCCAATTCAGATCTGGCATCCCCATGCAGCTCACCTCTGGAAGAAGGGCTTGCTATGGGGTAGTTGGAGAGTGACCAGACTCGATCCTATCTCGGACCACTGGTGAACAAGCTTAAGCTTGTCAGCGTGATCCAGTCATGCTCGTCATGGATTCTCCCTGCCAGCAGGGCTTCAATTTGTGGGAGTTTGATCCGTGAGCACCGGACCTTAATGAGCTCTTGACACTCGTCTGAAGCTGCACGGAGGTGCTGTTCAAGGCGCCAGCTCCGCATCCGCTACCGAAGATCGCGGATTCAGCCTGGCGTCCGGCTAGCGAGTAAGCTATGTTATCCTTTATGGGACACTTTCTTTTCATAGTGTGACTCTGTCGGGATCTAAAACTCCCAATACCTTTAACATGGTGGTAGAAGGCGTGCGGACAGGTTAAGCTGTCCGGCCCCCTCGAAGACCAGCGGACACCCGTTTAATGTGGCTGCTGGTCCGGACCACTACGTGGTGCTTGGAGAAGAAGGCCAAGAAGAAGGCCACGGGAAACGAAGGAGTTCGGCGTCGAATGTTGTCGGACTCATCGTCCGATGACTCAGCGGACTCCTCCACGAGCGAGGAGGGAGAAAGAGGCCTCTCCCGGTGAGGAGAGAAGAGAAGGCCTCCCCAGCGAGGGAGGCGAAGAATCAGAAGGAAGGACCCTTCCCGGACTACTCCGTAGCGTTGGCGGCAGCAGCGAGTGGCCCTCAAGGCCAAGCCTGGCGAGATCGTAAGTATCCGGACTCCTAGATAATTTATAGTTTTCTTTTTTCCACGGTGTCTTTCTAATGCCGCGCATACAACTGTAGTCCGGCCAGGGCGATCTTCCGCTTCGTCGGCGAGTCCTTGGAGCACGTCGGATATGGATTCTCTTCGACCGCCTCCACCCCTCGTGGCCAGCGGCGTCGAGGTGGGATGCGAGGAAGGACCCGCCGGAGGAGGAGGCCGGAGGTGCCGCGAGGCAACCTCGGACTTTGCCGGACTACTGCACGGAACTGCGGTGGTTCCGCGATCCGTGGCGGCCGCCGTAGAAGGGCAAGACTACGACACCGGCAGCCTCCGTCCAACGGGCGCGGATAACTCTCTTGGGCGCTCATGGCGCTTCCATCAAAGAAGAACACCGCCTGATAATGAGTGCGGTGATTGAAAGTTCAGCTCGCCAAGGCGGGCTGGCCAAGCTTCTGACACCCTTCTAACGAGGCTTTGAGTAGAATTTCAATATGTGTAATATAATACCGCATAGGCGGTAGCCACGATGCTCGGTTCGGTGTTCGAAGAAAAGCGGATGAGGATCTAAAAGATATCTGTGAGTCTAAAAATATGCTAATATGGGTTTGCGGGCTGTGCAGCTGGCCTCTCCAGCGCTACTGCGGAGGTCAATGCTTTGAAGCGAGCCTCGGCGGTCGAGCGAGCTTCGGCCGTCTTGAAGAAGCAGCTCGAGGACAAGGAAGGTGAGTAACACCGTATTAAAGTTGTAGCTTACGAGAAAAGGATTTGGTTGCAAGAAATAACAAGGATAGCGTGGGTACTCGGGGGCCTAAGCAGGTGGCGACCACGAAGGAGGTGGTGTCATGACGAGCATAATCTGGCCCGCAGAGCAGCCGAACAAGAGAAGCGAGGCGGCTTGGTGGCGGTACAGCAAAAGCTCCGGGCTCTCGTGGAAAAGCACGAGTTTGGGCGTGACTTCGAACTTCGAGTCAGAGCTTGCGTCGGCTCTTTAGAGTGCCAAAGCCGCTAAGGCGAAGCCCTAAGGCCCTCAGGAAATCGAGTTTGAAGAAAATAGCGGTGGGTAAGGCATTTGTCATACAAAGCAAGCATGTGAATGTGAATTACCTATTACTTACCTAAATTCGGAGCTCTCCGGGAGGCGTTCGCGAGATCTGCCTGCGGTGTGTCGATCTTTGCTGCTTTCTACCGGGCCAAGGAGGGAGCTCGGCGGAGAAGGTCTTGGTCTCGGTATCTTGAGGCCGGACATCAGTGCTTATAGCGACCAGGCTGAAGCAGCTGGTCGAGCTCCTAAGGTGGCGAACAGGCCATGAAGGGCCTCATAGTTGTTTGTGGCCCAAGGAGGCCATGCACAGGAGCTACTTGACCTGGGTCTGCGGCGGTGGTGGATCGTGTCCACTGGGTTGAAGTCGTCAAGCACTCCGCTGCGTTGAAGGTGCTGTCGGGCCTTTGCCCGTGCAAAGGTCTGCTTGGGTAGGATGAATGAGAAAGCTTGTGAGGGCCAGCATCACCGGCGAGCAAGAATATCGCCGCAGCAGAAATGTATTATAAGAGTGTCTGAAGGGTGCCCGCATGATTGCGTATGAGTGCTCCAAAGATGTAATATTTGAGTAGACTAGCATTTTGTTATCTGTCGCTGAAAACTTTGTTCATATCGCTAAGCAACACTTTTAATTTAAAATATTACCTTCTATGCGCCGTTTATCAAATCGAGAGATGGCAAGTCGCTTCAGCCCCATGCCACTAGTCTTTGGGGTGTTCGGGATAAACTTGAGCACTCTTGTTCCCATGTTTGGGTCCATCTAGGGAGGCGTGCAACACAGCGAGCGAGGCAACCGGACTTATAGTGCTTGAACACTCTCACTTAGCCATAGAATTCTATAATTTTAAATTTGGTGAAGCCCCTAGTGTTCGAAAAAGCGAGTTGAGTGCTATCACGCTGGGCGGACAAAGCGGTTCCTCGCTCTAGCGGCATAAGTCTTTAGGGACTCAAAAACCTCTCGAACAGCGACCAGCTCTCGCCGTATCATGATGGTCAGTTTTAGCTTTCTCCTTTGCGCTCGCCCAGCTCAACCGAGGCGCCAATCGCGGTGGTTCTCCCGTGCTACCTTAGCCGATACAGCGGGCGTAAGGTACCAAAACATGGGATCGGGCAAACCCAACTATTGGCGCAAGACATGATTGAACCCGATGCATATAGTGCTATAAGTTGAGGTGCGCACTTGTGAAAGTGTTGGACTTATCACACCATAATGTGGGGACTTAAGCCCACGATGTTTTAGCCGTACCAAAAGTGTGCGGATGCAACATGTCATAAATGAACATATATATAAGAAAGAAATGCAATTATAAGCAAAAAGCGATGCATTGTTTATGCAAGAAATACTGCCATGAATGCGAGCGATACAAATAGTCGCGGTAAGCAAGGGGTAGGACTATTAAACATATCCCCCTCGAGGGGTAGGCTGCGAATGGTGTATGAAATGGATTTAATGCTCATGTCTGAGACCACACGGATACTCGTCGTAGCCTTTCTCCTTCCTGGCTGTTGCATCGTGAGATCGGCGGGTCTCTTCTTGAGACAGGGCCTCGGTGAGCAGTCTGTGGGTAAGAAAAAGAAAAAGAAAAAAGTGACACACTTGGGGCCCACAGTGCGGTTAAGCCGCGTGCGGGCTGTGGTGGTCGTGCCCCTCCCCTATGCCCATGGTATCTCGGGCGTAATGATGTCTGCGAAGGACCAGATCTTACAATTTGCAAGGGCTGGGGTTGGGGCCGCATTACTACGCATGCTCGGGCGTGCGGTGGTCTTGTTGTAGGTTACTCGGGCGCATTTGGCGTGTCCGGTAAACCGCCCGGACTCGAAAATTGCCTTAGAGCTGCTCTATACTTACGCTGCGAGAGCGTATGTGTTCCTCCGTTCGGAGGAGCATTGATGTTCCGTTGACCGTAATGACTCCTCGAGGGCTGGCATCTTGAGCTTGAGGTATGTGTAGTGCGGCACGCGTTGAACTTTGCAAGCAGCGGTTACGTGCGAAGCGAGCATGATAACCACCGAATGGGACTATATCGAAGATTAACTCCTCGCTTTGGAAGATATCCGGGGATCGAAGACCACTTCGATTATGGCGAGCACTGTACAATTGGCCTCTACACATGCAGCGCCTTTGAAGGTCGACTTTGTGGGTTTAATCCTTGAGGGTCTATGCCCATGTTGCGCACTATATCACGATAAAGCGAGTTCGGGCTGCTGCCGCCGTCCATCGGGACTCTAGTGAGGTGAAAATCCATCGACGATTGGGTCTAAAACCAATGGGCGAATCCATCGTGGCGGATACTAGTGGGTGGTCCCTTGATCAAAAGTGATTGGGCGGGAGGACCATGGGTTGAACTTGGCGTGGCTCCATCAGCGTATCGTCCCTAAGTGCGCTTCCGCTCCCTCTTAGGTATGTGAGTTGCGTATATCATGTTCACCGTCTGCGTGTGGGGGAAACCATACATCCTCTATTGTTCGTGGCGGGTCTCTTCCTCGTCATCGCTATACAGCCCCTTGTCATTGTTTTCGACAATTAACTTGCCTTCTGTGAATACCCAACAATCCCTGTTGGTGTGATTGGCTAGCTTTTGGGGTTACCGTGTATCGGCATGGCGGTCGAGTATCCGGTCCAAATTGGACGAACCCGGAGTAGTTCTTTTGAATGTCTTTTTCCTCGGACCGGGCTTGGAGCCTCGAGAATCCGGCGTTGACTGCCATATCCTCGGTGTTATCGCCGTTAGCAGGCGATTGTTTTTATTGCGGCGACCTGCCATTCGGTCCTTGTTATCCGGACTGCGAATTTTCTTTGAGGTTATTCTTGTGGGCTAGCCAGCTGTCTTCTCCAGCGAAGCGGGTCATGAGTGATGTGAGGGCTGCCATGGATTCGGCTTTTCTGTCCTAGGTGCGGTCCGGCCACTCGTCGCGGATGTTATGTTTAAAGGCTGCGAGAGCCTCTGCATCCGGACGGTCGGCGATTTGATTTTCTTTGTTAGAAGCGTGTCGAATTATGCGGCGATTCGTCAGCTGCTGAATTATGTGGCTTAGGTCATCGGCGTCGGTGGTCGCATGTATGTGCCACTGGAAGTTGTCAAGGAATGCGGCTTCGGTCCTCCCAACACCAATTGATTCTGGCGGCAAGCTGTTGGCGAATGCGAGTTGGTCCTTGAAGCTTGAGTGGGAGATATTTGATGGGCGTGAAGATGCGTCGCTGCGGGCCATGTGGATATGAAGGAGATAGTCTTGATCCAAACCGCGAGTCTGTTGTGCCATCATAGGATTCAATATTCACGGGTTTAAACCCTTGAGGTTTGATGATCCATTACTTCATCTGTGAAGCATAGTGGGTGTCTTGGCGCCTCTATATTGGGCTATATCATGGCGTAGCTCAAGTGAGCTTTGTCTCTTGTGTTCGACCCGGCGGAATTCTTTGTATCGGTAGCAGCGGTCATAGAAAGCATATCACGATCCATAGATCAATCTTGATTGTCTTGCCTTATCCTCAATATGTCTCGTAAGTCGGTGCATTCCCCGTGGCCGTACTTTTCGGCGGTGCGAGTGCAGTTCAAGTGGAGGCCTAGAGGCCTCTTTATCGTGACCACGAGGTTGTCGGTCGGCCGTATTGTGAGCTGGTGATGTAGGTTTTCATGCCTCCTCCTCTAGCAAGGAGAGCAGCTTGCGTTTGGGGTAGCTTTTGGAGGCGTTGAGTTCATGCTCTTGACGCAAGGACTTGATCCATCTGTCGGCTAGCAGATCTTGATCAGCTCTAAGCATTCTTTGCTTTTTCTTGAGGCTGTTCACTTTGTGGCCATAAGCCTGCATTTGAAATGCTCTTGTTGGCGGGATCCTCGGGGGCGATGAATTAAATCGTTGTCGAGGCTTGCCTCGTCTCGGAGGAGGCATGTAATTATCATCCTCTACCTCTTAAATGCGCCACTCTCTCATGAGGCTGACTTCTCCGTCCTCTGTCTTGAATCTTCTTTGGAGGGGTTGTCTTGACACTCTACGGGGTGTTATTATCTCCGGTGCGGAATCTCCATTCTTGATGTGGCGGGATTTAGAGTGGCGCCCGGCGCCGGTCTTGGGCTGTTTCTTGGAGAGTCTTCCTCCGCTACTTCCTCGCCATTCCCATCCTTTGGGATGTCCACCATATATATGTCGTATGGAGGTGGTCTTCAGTTCCTGTGGCGCTGGTTCTTGGTAGTCTTGAATACGTCGTCCATACCGTCGATGTCTTGGTCGTAGTCTAGCATGTCGGTTAGATCGTCGATAGTGGCTACAAAGTGGGTGGTGGGTGGGCTTTGAATTTCTTCGTCGTCCCCATCCCAACCATCCTGACCGCAATTCGGCGATTCCTGATAACGAGAGATACTTTAGCGAATTCAGGAGTTCGCCAAAAGGTGAGTGTTGAAAGATGTCCATGGCGGTGAACTCCATGATCGGCGCCCAATCAGTTTGATTGGAGGGTGCGGGAGGTTGGTCGGAGAGGAGTCGGCACCTCGGAGTCCTGAGCCTCTGAGGACAAAGTCGATGTCGGCTCCATCGCCGTAGAGTAGCAACCCAGGCGGTGTCTAGCCACCATCCTCGTCTGCGACTGCTCCGAGTCAAGGGTCGGGGCGGACTCGTGTCTTGACCTCGAGGGCCTTTGTCCGCATGAGCTAAATCATGCCCATCGTGTGAGTCTGGTAGCGCTCGGCGGTGGCTCGAATCCGTGAAGATCAAGTCTCCGCGGATGTCGGCCGTGAAGTTCAGACTTCAAATCTGACGATGGCCCGCAGGCGTAGCTTTCAACCTGCTCCCGATGGCCAAGCGAATTGCCCTTGATGCAAAGCCGCCCGAATCTGAAGATCTGTCCGGAGAAAGGTCTCACCACAGGACTGCGTCGTTGTTGATGATCGAAGGAGCCATCAAGCCTACGGTGGCGACCGGAGGAACTCTCAATGAAAGCACCAATGTCGGTGTCAAAACCGGCGGATCTCGGGTAGGGGTCCCGGCTGTGCGTCTAGGCGGATGGTAACGAGGAGACAAGGGACACGATGTTTTTACCGAGTTGGGCCCTCTCGATGGAGGTAAAACCCTACTCTGCTTGATTGATATTGATGATATGGGTAGTACAAGAGTGGATCTACCACGAGATCAAGGAGGCTAAACCCTAGAAGCTAGCCTATGGTATGATTATTGTTGTACGGACTAAAACCCTCCGGTTTATATAGACACCGGAGAGGGCTAGGGTTACACAGAGTCGGTTACAATGGTAGGAGATCTACATCCGTCTCACCAAGCTTGCCTTCCACGCCAAGGAAAGTCCCATCCGGACACGGGACGAAGTCTTCAATCTTGTATCTTCATAGTCTTGGAGTCCGGCCGACGATGATAGTTCGGCTATCCGGACACCCCCTAGTCCAGGACTCTCTCAGTCATGCTAGTTAGGGTGATTATGTAAAATGTTTGTGTTGAGGTTTGTGATTCCTGTAGCATGCACGTATGGTGAACCGCTTTGCGATGAAGTTGGAACACAATTTTATTTATTGATTGTCTTCCTTATGAGTGGCGGTCGGGGACGAGCGATGGTCTTTTCCTACCAATCTACCCCCTAGGATCATGCGTGTAGTGCTTCTGTTTTTGATGACTTCTAGATTTTTTCAATAAGTACATGATTTATTTTGACTAATGTTGAGTCCATGGATTATACGCACTTTGACCCTTCCACCATTGCTAGCCTCTCTTGTGCCGTGCAACTTTCGCCGTCACCATACACCCACCATATACCTTCCTCAAAACAGCCACATACCTACCTATTATGGCATTTCCATAGCCATTCCGAGATATATTGCCATGCAACTTTCCACCGTTCCGTTCATATGACACGCATTACTTTTGTCATATTGCTCTTTGCATGATCATGTAGTTGACATTGTATTTGTGGCAAGGCCACCTTGATAATTTTCATACATGTCGCTCTTGATTCATTGCATATCCCGGTACACCACCGGAGGCATTCATATAGAGTCATATCTTGTTCTAGCTTTGAGTTGTAATTCTTGAGTTGTAAATCCATAAAAGTGTGATGATCTTCATTATTAGAGCATCATCCTAGTGAGGAAAGGATGATGAAGACTATGATCCCCCCACAAGTCGGGATGAGACTTCGGACTTTACAAAAAGAAAAAAAAGAGAAAGGCCAAAAAGAAAAAAAAGGAAGGCCAAAGAAAAAAAAGAGAAAAGGAAAAAGAGAAAAAATAGAAAAAGAAAAAATAAAAAAAATGAGAGAAAAAGAGAGAAGGGACAATGCTACTATCTCTTTTTCCACACTTGTGCTTCAAAGTAGCACCATGATCTTCATGATAGAGGGTCTCATATGTTGTCACTTTCATATACTAGTGGGAATTTTTCATTATAGAAATTGGCTTGTATATTCCAATGATGGGCTTCCTCAAAATGCCCTAGGTCTTCGTGAGCAAGCAAGTTGGATGCACACCCACTTAGTTTCTTTTGTTGAGCTTTCATATATTTATAGCTCTAGTGCATCTGTTGCATGGC
>JAHHZJ010000094.1:0-113146 GCA_021437245.1 Aegilops speltoides
CATCAAATGTGACTCTCTCGTCACGAAATTCAGCTCGCCGCATAGCGTCCATCGGGCAAGTGTGATCTTCCCCTTGGGCTTGCTCCTTCCCGGTTGATTCCTTGAAAAGTACCGGCCTCTTCGAGCTTCATTTGTCGGGATCTGGAGCTTCTTGAGCACCCGTGGAAGAGATCAGATTTAAAGCCGGCCCACCGCCAACCAACATCTTCATGACCTTGAGGTTGCTTGATTGTTGGCGAGACCAACATCGGTAAGCACCCAACGCGCAGTGATGCGATCAGGGTGATCCTCAACGTCGAAGATGATGGGCGTCGAGACCACTTTAGGGGCTTCTTGCGACTCGGCGGGACGGATTCTGCTGTGTTCACTTCCCGCACCCAATGCTTGAGTTGGCGCGTGCGAGGTGTGCAGAGAAGCTTGCCGCGTCAACGCACACAAACCTCCGTTGCCTTTCTAAAACTCTTGCTCATCGGCCTCATCCTCCTCCATCTCATCATCCTCATCTTACGCTCTTCGTCCTTGTCGCCATGGCTGGGAGGCCTGGCTCCTTGCCGCCGCTTGGCCTTGCCGCGGGCGCCTCCCAGGCTGGACGCTTGTCGCTTGGATCGCTTCGCCACCTTCGGGCCTTGTCCTTGTCGCGGCCTTCGTATTCAACTTACAGAGCTCCGCCCATCTACTCAACTTTCTTGCGTGCTTGGAGGTCATGGCCCTTGAGTGCGGTGGATCTTGCAATATCGCTTGCCGGAACTATCCAGCTTGTCGGCGGCTACCACAAATTTCCGGAGTCACCAGTTTTGGCCTTGTCGGCGCCGCCTCGATTCGTCGGACTGCTCAACAACTAGCACATCCTTTGCCTTCCTCTTTACATTCTTCCGCCTCAGCCTTTTCTTGCTTGAGAGGGCATCCTCCATCACAAATCCTTCCGCTTCTGTAGCCTCTCCCGGATTCTCCTCCTCCTCGGCCCGCGGCACACTTGTCGGCTAGAGCGTATAGCTCACGACATATCTGATCTTGCACATCGCCATCTCCTCTCTCATCCCGCACAGTGCGACTTTCGATGGAACAGCGCTAATAACCATGGCGAGGTGGGCGTCACGGGATGTCATACCGCACCTAGTCTGAATCTTCAGTATGTACTTGCGCAGGGCTCTCCTCCTTCCGGCGGCAGAGATGAAGATCGCTTCTCTCGCCATAGGGTTTGTGGTCGCCCGTGGGGAAATGCCGATAAACCGATGACAGTGTCCGCCCATGAAGAGATGGAGTTGTCCCGCAAGTGCATGAGCCAAGATGCCACGCGCTTGAGCACCGCCGGAAGTAGTTGGCGAGGATCTTTCGTCGTCATCCGGCGGCTGCACCGCGATGGTGTACTCGACGAAACTCCGACGGATGTATCCTGCCATCGCACTTCTCGGGCCACGCCCGCTTGAAGTTCTTGGTCTTCCAGGCCCTTTCGACTTGCCGCAGCTCACGAAAGTGAACAGCGGACAGCTTGCAGCCACTGACGGAAGTCGCTCGTTCTTCTGGCGCATGCATATCGACAGGTCTGGTCAGTATTTGTCGAGTTGATCGGCGCTTCTCTTCTGCGCTTTCGATCGCAGAAAAGGAAGCCGCGTGTCGTGGTTCTTGAAGAATTTGGCGCTGATCGGGCGAGCGTCAATGGTCAAACGACTTAAGTGGAGTTGCGATGTCGAGGTTGGTCCCGCGAAGTCGGGCGATCTTAGTTTCGAGGCGGAGGGTGCACAAGTGGTAGCACCCCAAATGATCTTATCGGCGTCGGCCTTGCGCCGGGCGTCTTGCCGGGAAACTTCGATGTGCTTTCGGTTGCGGGGCTTGTCATTGCTAAGCGAAGGCAATGAGGCTATAAATGGCGCTCCTCGGTCGCCGATCTTGTCCGGCGCGAGGGTAATCTAGAAGCACTGGGCTCGGGCGCCGCTTCCTCTGGAATCTTGGGTGGCGGTGGTGAGCGACGCGAGGTGCGGGACATGCTCAAACTCCTAATAAGAGTTAGAAGGAGCAACATCTCGTCGAGCAGCCGCTTGCGATCGTGCCAGGCCGTGGTTGACGTGTATGCGGGCCTTGAGCATCCCGCGACCCACCAGCTTGGCCTTGTTCCATCGCTGAGCACAGTGCTAGGAAGCACCGTGGCGCGAGCGATCCTGCACTCTCCCGGGAGGGGGTGCGTGGATGCGAGATGCTAAACCTTGCGGGCCTTGTCTTTTGACCGGTGACGATGTGAGTCCCCCTCGATGCCGCTCCGCTGCGGCGCCCACCCCACTGCTTGCTCACGTCGGCATGAGGATAGTCGCAGACGGAGCGGCACACCTCAAAGTCTTCTTCTTCGATGGCATGTCGATGGAGATGTTGATGTAGCGCCAGCAGACGCCGAATCAGACACGCGGACCTCAAGCGCCCTACCCGGCGCTACCAAAGATGTCATGGGAACGAGCACCTATGGGGCAGGGGGCCCTTCGTCCCAAGAAGGGAGCGGAGGGCGACTGTGAGCAGATGGGCGAGAAGGCACGCTGGGGGTTTTACTCAGCTTTGGAGCCTCCCGAGAGATAAAACTCCTACCGCTGTTTTGTGTTTGTATTTTGTTCTTGGTTGAGCGAGCGTGTGCTATGATCTCTAATGAGTCGAGCCGAATCAAGGAATCGAACCTCTTCTACGTCGGCGCATGGGCCTCCCTTTTATAGTCTAAAGGGGTGTCACGCGGCTGTGGCAACAGAGAGAGAGGGGTAAAAGAGTAAAACGCAGGTTGGTACAAGCTGCATGTAAAGTTGTCCCCTACCTAACTTTCGACGGCGGGGACAAGGGCATTTAACGTCCGGCCGCCTAACAAGGCAAGGAAGCGATCGATTAGGAGCGCCACGCTTGCCACGATGGCCTTCTCTCGTCATCTCCTCTTGCCACCTCGCACCGCGCTAAGTTTGCACAGGCGATATACGTGCTCTGGGATGGTCTGAGGTGACACGTCGTTGGATCAAATTTGGGCTACCGGTGTGAGTGGTAGCCTTGCAGCTGCAAGCGCCCCTGCCACGGTCGTTGTCTTGTCGCACCTGCAAGCTTGCCGCTCGCGAACCTTCTTAGGGGCGCGAGGCATCACGGCAAGTTTTTGAAGTGCCTTGGTTGGCCTTCACGGCAGCTCCTCTTGCGGGGTCTTTGTCCTTCTCGGCAAGCTCCTCTTGCGGGACTCTGCCTTCTCGGTTAACACTTTGTTCTTGAATGGCGGTAATAGAAATAACGGAGGATCTTGGCGCCCTTCAAGCCGCCTTGCAGCGGCTTATCATTGCCAGATGCGACAAGTTCGAGGTACTAAGGTACCCCTACTTTAATCAATCGACACCTATAATCGACGGACTACAATTTACACAAGTCCTAATGGATGGCGGCAGCGATTTAAACCCGCTATATCGACACAATCCCAAGTTGAGGATGAACCTACTAAATTACGCCATAGCCGCACTTCCTTCAAAGGTGTGCCGCCGAGCCCTTCACGCCAAGTGCACGGGCTCCGATACTACAAGAAGTTGTGTTAGGACCACCCAACAACTTCCGTCAGCTAATCTTTCATGTCGCTCCATTCAAGTAGCCATCAAGCACTTTTGGGGCGTGAAGCTTTTGTCGCTGCTTGCCAATACCGCTCTACGCGTCTCTTACATTTAAAATGCGGTCCACGCGCATCATCTCATTAAAGGTCGTTCAAGACCCCGGACACGGCTAGGCGAGTCCGGCATAAATAAACTAGGGGCTCCCTAGCCGCACACCCCTGCACAAGGGGCTGTGCGTATGAGCAATAAAGAGCCAATAAAAGCTCAACTTTATTCATTCATTCATACTTCATTTTTTAATACATTTTTTGCATGATTTCTTTTCAAACTAAGTTCCTCTCTTTACAGATGAACAGCGTTATTACACCCGTCCAGGATCTGACTGTGAAGACACATGCGAGGCGTGCAGCGGGGACCGTGGCAAGATTCTTTTGATTAAGACCTGCGTAAACCTTTCTTCTTGTCTCTTGTTGATTCACATCCACGGTTTCACCATAACCGGCGAGGAGATGGCGTTTGGCATCGGCGCGTCGAAATTTCTCCTGTACACGGACACTAGGGGTTTAGGGCATTGTTACGCTGTTATCATAAAGACCGAATACCTTAGGGAGTGTTGGCGTCTCGAGATTAGGCCTTATATGCATCAGCTCCAAATCATGTCTTTGGTCAAATGTTGGGTTTGCCCGGCTCACGTGTTTTGCTGCCTTCGTTCCGTATCATCGGCTAATGCGGCACCGGAGAACTCTGCGATTGTGCCCGGTTCGGCGGCGAGCACCTCGATAGAAAGCCGAAAACGAGTATCATGATATAGCGAGACTGGTCGACCACTCGATCGACTCTACGGAATGTTTAGAATTCCTCGCTTTGACGAAGGACCGTTTCCGGTCGAGCACATACATGCCCGAATCCGGAGGCGTGGTGCCCCTAGGGGCTATCTCGTAGCCCCACCTTGAACTCCTATGGCTAAGTGAAAGTGATAAAGCATTATAGTTCGGTTGCCTCGTTTGCTACGCTACCACCTCCTTCACGGGACCAAGGCGTTGGATTAAGTGTGAAAATCGCTATTTTGCAAACACCCCGCACTATGTGCGTGGGCTGAAGCCGAGACTGCCATCTTCGGGTTATACACAAGTATACATTGACGCCGCCAGGAGATATTTCAATACTTGAACGCACAAGTATAAAAAGCGCTTATATTATGAATATCGTTTTACAAACCATAAAGATCATTTGAACATGACATTTTTTGAGCACTGCCACTCTATTACACGAGCACCATGCAGAACTTCCCCAAAATAGTGCTCGGCGGGTAACCGGCTCTCGTCCGAACCCCGGGTTGCAACATCGGTGGCATCCATTTCCGTCCAGTATGTCTTCACACGGGCGAGGGCCATCCGTGCACCCTCTATGCAGGCCGACCGCTTCATCACCTTGATATGCAGCACCGCCCCAAGGAATTGCTGCAATAAGCCAAGATAACTCTTCGGCTTGGGCCTATCCGGCCAGACATGAGCCACGATATCCGTCATGGCAAGTCCGGACAATCTATTCAGCTTAGCCCACTCAGCCAACCGATCGGTCAGCGGAAGTGAATGCTCCGGACTGTGGAATTGAGACCAAAAAAGCTCTTCCGTCTCGTGATCCTTTTGACTTCGGAAGTGCACAACAGCATCTACCACACTTGCAGCTAAATCCGTATAAGGATCCTCCGGACCCCACAGCTGGCCAAGGTGAGCATACCGGATCTGTGAACCTCTCATGCGCGAAAGGGCTTGCCGGCCGCAATATCTACGGCTGGCGCAACTCCTCCTTTATAGTCCTCATTGCGAGCGGGCATCCTTGGCGGCGGTGGCCTTCTTGAACTTTCTTGCTCCGCTCGGCGTTCTTTTCAAGAACCTCATAGCGATCGGTAACATCTTTCAACTTCCACGGCCATTTGGCCATCTCCTCCCTACTTCGGCGATAAGCAGCCCTTTTGGCTTCTAGCTCTTGGCCGCCTTGAGCAACCGCATCACTTCTTCCGCCTGCTCCTTGGCTCGAGCAAGTTCTGCTCGAAAGGTCCTCCACAGCAGCGGCACCATCTACATCAAACACACATGTTGTAAGGAGTGAGCTTCGGCTCCCTTACTAGGTGACCACGAAGAAACAACCTACCTTGCGACTCGTCAAGTGTCGTTTATTGACCAGCGCAATGTCGCATCCGCAGCGTCGAGTTGCCGCCTTAGTTCAACAACTCCATCAGTCCGGCTGGCCACGGACTATCCGCCACCTGTAGGAAAGCGAAATTAATACCTGAGATTATGATCCTCGGCCGCATTGCCGCTTTCGACAACATACCGAGTCTCGGGGCTACTATCTATATAGGGTGCGCTTTATGTGCAAAAGCTGTCAAAAGGTACGTCATTTTCGTACCTCAAACCCCTTGACAAACCTCGATGGCATCATGCAACCCGCCTTGGCGGATGAAATTCTTCAATCACCATACTCATCAATGTCGGTGACCTTACGAGATAGACGCCTTCCCAGCGAGATCCTTGGCTCCTCCGGCCGTACACACGGTTGGTGCGAACTCTCGGCCTGCACGGACTTAAGGGGATACCCTCCGTGATGACACCTCGGGTCGTCGCCCCACTGACAGTCGCGGCGAGATGGGCGTCTCGCTCTCCATCATCTCCGGACGAAGGTCCCAGAAAACGAGCTCATCTCGAGAAGGGCGGAGATCCGAACTACAAGGTAAAACTTTGGTTATCCTCGAAGCACAAATAGGGATGTCCTTATTACAAAACTCCCTTTTTCTACTCACGGCTTCTTTGGAGGGCTGATTCCTTAGGGAGATAGTGCGGCGGGGCCTCCCAGACGGAGACCCTCTGGTGAAGATCTCTTCCCCGCTTGAGGCCTTGGCCTCCGGGTTTTCGAGGCGGTCCTCTTCTCCCCTTGGAAGGAGGATTCTCGATCCCCTTTCTCAAAAGCCTCCTTGGTAGGCGGTAGTTCCTCTGTTTTCCCCTTACGCCTTCCTCTGGCGCAACCTCCAACATCCTGACCAACCGACGGGATCGGCGCGGTCTCGGGAGGGCGGACACGACATCAGACGCTTTTGCTTGCGCTATCCACTCCTATTCAAGGGCGATTGGTTAAAAGGCCAATTCAGAAGGCGCAAACAAGCGGTGTGTCCGGACATGCTACTACTACGAGCATCCGAGGCGATTGCAGCTTAGGCGGCATCCTCGGTCAATTCGGACACATTTCTTGTGATCCGAAGAACAATTATACATCTCCACAGGTGTCATTACCCATAAAGTGTTGAAGAGCTCGTGGCCCTATGGATTGAACTCCCACAGCCGGAGGGCCGGCGCTTTGAGGCGAGAGGCAGCGAATCGGCATAACTTTGCATCTCTGACCAAATTGATCTCCCTCTCTTGGAGGTCTCGAATCCAGCCCTACAATAGGGTACATCCTTTGGCCCCCAGTTGAGCCTTGGTTGACCCATGACATCACCCGCGTGGAGGGCGAGAGAAAGATGGGCGGCGACTGCACTGCTTGCCCACAGGGCAGTTATATAGAACCCTCCTGTTGCCACAAGCCGAGCTCCTCTGGAGAAAGCCCTCGGGCCATGGAGCATCGGCCCTCCTTCCCTAACCGCCCGCCCACTCTGCTTGGCGCCCTCGATCATATTCGGCTCCACATTAAAGGTTTTGAGCCCAAACAGAAGTGGGGGTAGTCTTGGAGGAAGGCCTCGCATGACGATAATGAATGATGAGATGTGGAGGATGGACTCGGGCAGTCATGGAATTCCAACCCATAGTAAAACATGAGCCCTCTCGGAAAAGGATCCATCGAGGAAGCCTAAACCCCGGCGGAGGTGGGACACAAACCACGGCGCTCTCGTTGGGCTCGGGAGTAGGAATGACTTGCCCTTTGGCGAGGCAGCCTATGTGAAATCTCATGGTCAGTGCGACTTCTCTCAACTTTAGCACGTCCTCTTACGTGAGGGAGGAGGGCATCCACCGACCACAGTATGTCGGAGTCGGACATTGCGAAAGTCAAAGCTCGAATCTGGAGCTCGGGTATTGGAACTCGGCGAGGCAGGTCGATTGAGGATTGAAGAAAAAAGCGAGCCTTGGTCTCATTATAAAGAGGAGAATACCAAGAGCCATCCCGTTCTTTGTTTGGGACTCACAGCCGATAGAGGCGTGGCAACGCGGTTGGGTTACCCGTCCGTATTGATGAGAATCCGGAAGGAACACGATATCTGCTTCGACAAGGCGTGCCAAGAAACCGCTTAGCTAAAGCGCTAAGGTGGTATAATAAAAAGCGATTCAAGTAAAGGCTTGGTAGTGGTGTGGCGTCACCCCGCAGAATCGTCGTGCCAGATTGAACTTGTGTACATATTATTCTCTCAACGGTGGTATGTGGAATTTATTTGGCGAGCGGACACTATCTGGTGTTCACAATCTTCTATGATTATTCGGAGGAGGAACCCGCCTTGCAATGCCGAACAATATCTTGCGCGGACTCATCATCATTGAAGCTGGTTAGAGAGCTCTTGAGGAGTTACGGACTAGGGGTGTCGGATAGCGGACTATCATCATCGGCGGACTCCAAGACTATGAAGATACAAGATTGAAGACTTAGTCCGTGCGGATGGGACTTTCCTTGGTGTGGAAGGCAAGCTTGGCAATACGGATATGTAGATCTCCTACCATTGTAACCGACTACTGTGTAACCCTAGCCCTCTCGGTGTCTATATAAACCGGAGGGTTTTAGTCCATAGGATGAACAACCATTACAACAATCATAACCATAGGCTAGCTTCTAGGGTTTAGCCTCCTTGATCTCGTGGTAGATCCACTCTTGTACTACCCATATCATCAATATCAATCAAGCGGGGTAGGGTTTTACCTCCATAGAGAGGGCCGAACACAGGTAAAAACTGTCGTGTCCTGGTCTCCTGTTACCATCCGCCTAGACGCACAGTTCGGGACCCCCTACCCGAGATCCGCCGGTTTTGACACCGACAGCAGCCATCTTGGGGTCAATGCCAGGACGCCCAAGAGCCTTGCGCTTTTCAGCTTTGTTGTAAGCTTGAACACACTTGGCATCAAGATTCTTCATGCGCTCTCTTGAGCCTTTGGCTTCTTCACGCTTCTTGCGAAATGCCTCCTTGAGGTCATTCAACATCAGTTTGAATTTCTGAACATCAGCCACACTAAGCTTGGCCACATGCTTCTCGAACTGCTCTTTCTCAAAGTCAATCTTGTTCTTCAATTCAACAACTCGCTGAGCCAAAGCCAGCTCAGGAGCAATTGCGCCTTGGAAGGCGACGCTGATGCCAATGGGGAGTTGAAGATCATCAAAACTGAGATCTTGATTGTCAAACCACTCACCAATGAAATTGTCCAAAATGTTCACATCGAAGAGGGGCAGATCATTGAAGATCTCTGCCTCTTGCTTGCTCTTTATCAACTGCTCAAGAGCATCGTTACCAAACTTCTCATCTGAAGACAGATCAATGGCTTCAGATTCGTTCCTCAGAACGGCAGCTGGTGTTAGTGCTTGACTCGATCTACGAAGCAGTTTTCTTACAGTGGCTTCTCGCTTCTTGGAATCACGAGAGATCTTGAAGGTATTCTTGGGAAGCGGGAGGGTAGTTGCCAATGGCTTCACTCGAGAAGCTTTTGGTGCAGTAGTTGGTTTTGAAGCCTTTGCTTTCTTTTGCTTCAGCGGCATAGGAGGAGGAGCTGGAGCATCATTAGTGTCAGCATCATCATTAGAATGACCCACTTCTGCACCTTGGACAGCAATGTGTGTGATGAGGCCTGCAAGGTTGTAGAAGGGGCCGATCCTGTTCTCATTGGCTTCACGGTCTTTGAGGAGTCTGGACTAGGGGTGTCGGACAGCGGACTATCATCGTCCGCCGGACTCCAAGACTCTGAAGATACAAGATTGAAGACTCCGTCCGTGTCCGGATGGGACTTTCCTTGGCGTGGAAGGCAAGCTTGGCAATCTGGATATGTAGATCTCCTACCATTGTAACCGACTACTGTGTAACCCTAGCCCTCTCCGGTGTCTATATAAGCCGGAGGCTTTAATCCGTAGGGCATATCCTCCATTACAACAATCATACCATAGGCTAGCTTCTAGGGTTTAGCCTCCTTGATCTCGTGGTAGATCCACTCTTGTAATACACATCATCAATATTAATCAAGCGGGGCGTAGGGTTTTACCTCCATCAAGAGGGCCCGAACACAGGTAAAACATCGTGTCCCTTGTCTCCTGTTACCATCCGCCTAGGCGCTGATTCGGGACCCCCTACCGAGATCCGCGGTTTGACACCGACATTGGTGCTTTCATTGAGAGTTCCTCAATGTGTCGTCACCGATAGGCTCGATGGCTTCTCCAATCAACAACGCCGTCCGGTGAGACTTTTCTTCCCGGATAGATCTTAGTATTCGGTGGCCCGCGCTTTGGGCAACTCACTTGGCCATCTGGAGCGGATCGAAAGCTTCCCACAGCCTTTGGTCGAGTTGGAAGCTTAAACTTCACGACCGACTTCGCGGGGACTTGATCTTGACGGACCGAGCCTGACCAAAGCGTGCCGCCTTGTCACGATGGGCATGATTTAGCTCTGCCGCGGGACGGTGCCTTGGTAGCGCACAGAATCCGCTCCGGCCCTCGGTCCGGGCCGATCGCCAGATCGAGGACGGTGGCTGGACACGCCTCGAGGCTGCAACTTCATGGCGATAAGGCGAACTCGACCTTGTCCCTATAAAGCTCGTGTCTCGGGGGCGGACTCCTGCCGGACTCAGAACCTCTTGTGCCTGCCGATCGAATCCGATTGGCGCCGATCATGGAGTTCACCTTGGCGGACATCTTCGGCTTTTCGCCCTTTGGCGACATCCTAAATCGCTAAAGCATCTCTCGCTATCCGGAGAACTGGCGGACTATGGCGGGGATGGTTGGGATATGGACGGACGAAGAAATTCAAAGCCCACCCACCACCCACTTTGTAGCAGTTGTCGACAATCTAACCGACATGCTAGACTATGACTCGAAGACATCGGCGGTATGGGCGGCGATGGGAGCGATCAAACCAGCGCCTCGAGGCACTAGAAGACCACCCGGCATATGAAGTATATATGGTGGATACCCCAAAAGGAAGGCGGCGGCGAGGAACAGCGAGGCGGCAAGGATAATCCCGCCGATTAACAACCAAAACGGCGACACAAGCGCCGCCCCAAGCCCCGCCTCGGCAAAGACAACATTCCCAATGACCCAGCGTTAGAGCAGGGAAAATCGGTGGATGACGAACATGCAACCAAGAACCACCCGAACAGGACGAATCGGATAATCAATCCAATCTCGATGAAACCAACAGTCCGGATGACCTCACGCCGGACATACCACCGGAGCATAAAAACCTTAACGGAAGACTCGTCGCCACCGCAAGAAGCTTGAAGAAGGAAAAACGGAAGCTCAAAACAGCGGAAGACATACTCAGAATGAGGTGGAGCAAAGTACTCAAGACCCATGAGACAAATATGGCAATGACCACCAATCAAGAGCTACCGAAGCGCAAATTTGTTGCGAGGAATTTGCGAGGAAGCCATAGACCCCACGGTCAAAAACAAAGAGGCCGCTGGCGGATAGATGACGGATGCGGGCCAAAATCTACAAGCGGCGCATATAAGCCGACTCATGACCACAGGAAAATAGATGGCCCGGCCAGGTCCATTCTGGGCCAAAAAGAGGCCCAGAAGCGGCACAACACGACAAGTGTTCGGTAGCAGTACACCCAAATATAGGCGCCGCACACCCACTATGTTTCACCAATGAGGTCTTTGGATCATGAATTCCCGGGGTTTAAACCCATAAACATAGAGGCTTACTGACGGAACAACGGACCACAGAGTGCGGATGAGGATTACATACTACACATACATATGGCTAGAGGAGATGATCTCCACGCCATAAAATATCTACCCTCAAGCTCAAAGGGCCAGCTCGGCACTGGCTCAAAAAGCCTCCCGAGAAAACTTGTTGGAAGTTGGGAAGAGCTCGAGGGCGCGTTTAAACAAATTTTCAAGGGACTTATGTCCGCCCTCCGGATCTGAGCGATTTAAGTCACATAACTCAGCAGCCGGAGAGTCGGCGCAAAGTCTGGAACAGGTTCCTCACTAAAAAGAACCAAATAGTCGATTGTCCGGACCTTGAAGCCTTAGCAGCTTTTAAACACAACGTCCGAGACGAATGGCTCGCCAGACACCTCGGCCAAGAGAAGTCGAGGACAATGTCCGCGCTAACAAGCCTCATGACCTGCTTTTGCGCGGAGGAAGATAGCTGGCTAGCAAGATGCAGCACCAGCGACCTGAGTACATCCGAGACTAGAGATGGAAACGGAAAATCACGGCGTAGAAAGGATCAGTGCCGGAATAAAGAAAAAAGCCCAAAGAATATGGCGGTCAACGCCGGATTCAAAAGCTCGCGGCCAAACAACAAAACACTGCCTCTTAAGGATAGCAGTGATGAGCTATCCAACTTAAACAAAAATTTTGGATCGGATATGTCAAATCCACAGTACCCCCGGAAGGCTGCAAATCACACCCACCGAGATTGCTGGGTTTTCAAACAGTCCGGCCGACTCAACGCCGAACACAAGGGGCTTGACGCGTCAAGCGAAGATGATGAGAAACCCCACCAGCAGAGCACCGGAAAACAAAAGACTTTCCCACAAGAAGTCAAAGCATTAAACTCACTTCATGTGATGATACGGAAAAACAATGCGGCGCCCGCCAAGATGGGTCGCGCATGGTCCACCCCAGCGGAACCTCGAGATTGGATGTCAAAACCAATCACTCTCGACCACCTGGATTACTCCAGAAGTGTTCGAAATGCAGGATGGACTGCTCTGATATTGGACCCTATAATCGATGGACTACAATTTACACAAGTCCTGATGGACGGAGGCAGTGACTTAAACCTGCTATATCCAAACACAGTCCGCAAGTTGGGGATGGACCTTACTAAAATTCAACATAGCCGCCAAGTGCACAGACTCCTTATTACTAGAAGTTGTGTTTGGGTCATCGAACAACTTCCGACGCGAAAAACTAATCTTTCATGTCGCCCCGTTTAAAAGTGCCTATCAAGCACTATTGGGGCGTGAAGCTTTTGTCCGCTTCAACGCTATACCACATTACGCGTCTCTTACACTTAAAATGCCCGGTCCCGTGGCATCATTTCATTCGAGGTCACTTTAAAGACCCGGACACGGATAAACGAGTCCGGCATAAATAAGCTAGGGCTCCCTAGCCGCACACCCCTTCACAAGGGGTTGCGGCGTATAAGCAACAATGAGCTAATATAGACTCCGCTTTACTTATTAATATTTTTCATACACCTTTTTTTGCACGATTTCCTTTCAAACTAAGTTCCTCTCTTTTACGAGATGAGCGACATGCACACCGTCGGGATAACGGCTGCAACGGAGACATAGGCGCAGCGTGCGGAGGGACCCGTTGCAAGGATTCTTTTGATTAAGACCTGCGTAAACCTTTTTCTGTCTCTTGTTGCCATAATCCCTGGCTTCTCATTATAACGATGTGGAGCTCGGCGTTTTGGCATCGGCGCGTCGGATGACCTTGCCCTTACACGGACACTAGGGGCTTAGGGCATTGTTACGCCCATTATTATGAAGACCGAACACCTTAGGGAGTGTTCGGCATCTCGAGATTAGGCCTTATCTGCATCAGCTCGAATCATGTCTTTGGTCAAATGTTGGGTTTTCCGGCTCACGTGTTTTTTGCCTTACGTTCCGTATCATCGGCTAACGCGGCACGGGAGACCCTCTGCGATTGTGCCCCGGTTAACTTGGCGAGCACCTTAGTAGAGAAAGCCAAAAGCGATGTCATGATACAGCGAGATCTGGTCGACCACTCGATCGACAACCGGAATGTTTAGAATTCCCTGCTTTGACGAAGGACCGTTTCGGTCGGGCACACAGCGCCCAATTGGAGGCGCGGTGCCCCAGTGGGCTATATCGTAGCCCCACCCTCGAACTCAATGGCTAAGTGAAAGTGATAAAGCATCATAGTCCGGATTGCCTCGTTTGCTCGCTACCACCTCCTCAAGAGGACCGAGACATCGGATTAAATGTGAAAATCGCTATTTTGCGAACACCCCGCACCTTGTGCGTGGGGGCTCAAGCCGAACTGCCATCTTTCAAGGTTATACACATGTATACATAAGCGGCCGCATAGGAGATATTTCAATACTTGGAGCGCACAAGTATAAAAAGCGATTACATCATAACCATTGTTTTACAAGCGTTCATTTGAGCGTGACATTTTCGAGCATTGCGACTATATTACCACGAGCACCACGCATAACTTCCCCAAAATAGTGCTCGTGGCGTAACCGACTTTCGTCAAGAACCACAGGTTGCAACTTGTGGCGACATCCATCTCGTCCAATGTGTCTTCACACGGGCAAGGGCCATCCGCGCGCCCTCTATACAGGCCGACCGCTTCATCTCCTTGATATGCGGCACCGCCCCAAGAAACTATTGCAATAAGCCAAAATAGCTCGTCGGTTTGGGACTCTCCGGCCAGACATGAGTCACGATATCCGTCATGGCAAGTCCGGATAACCTATTCAGTTCAGCCCATTCGGCCAACCGATCGGTCAACGGAAGTGAACGATCCGGACTATGGAATTGAGACCAAAATAGCTCTTCCGTCTGGTGATCTTCCGGCGGAAGTTCTGGCGGCATCCGCCCTTTTCGCCACTAAGTCCATATATGGATCCTCCGGACCCTGGTGGCCAAAATTTGGACATACTCGGATCCGTAAACTGCGGCGTAGCGAAAAAGGCTTGCCGACCACAATGTGTCGACTTTGGCGCAGCTCCTCCTTCATAGCCCGCATTGCAAAACGGGCATCCTTGGCTTCGGCAGTGTGCAGCCCTTTCGGCTTCTAACTCCTCGGCCGCCCTCGAGGCAGCCGCATCACTCCTTCTGGCTTGCTCCTTGGCTTGAGCAAGTTCCGCCCGAAGGCTCTCCACAGAAGCAGGACCATCTGCGTCAAGCATAAATATTTCAAGAGGTGGGCTTTTTCTCCCTTAATAGGTGACTGCGGAGAACCAATTTACCTTGCGACTCGTCAAGTCGCTTGTTGACTAGCGATGTCGCATCCATACATCGAGTTGCCTCATTAATTTGGCAACCCCATCGGTCCGCTAGCCCGGACTATCGCCCTGCATAGGAAGGCGACATTCAATACCTAAGATTTTGATCCTCAAGACGCTGTCGCTTTCGACAACCTACGAGTCTCGGGGCTACTATTCATATAAGGCGCACTTTTATGTGCAAAAGCTGTCAAAAATGCGGCGTCGTTTTTACGTACCTCAAACCCGCTTGACAAACTCGGCGGCATTATGCAATCCGCTTTCGTGACGAAATCCTTCAATCACCATGCTCATCAATGCGGTGATCTTACGAGACGGATGCCCTCTCAAGTAGATCCTTGGCTCCCCGGCGAGAACACTAGTCGGCGCCGAACTCTTCGGCTCGGCGGGCTAGGGATGCCCTCCGTGGCGACACTTGAGGCTCGTCGCCATATCCGACGCGCGCGAGCAGTGTCTCGCTCTCCATCATCTCCGGATGAAGATCCCCCAAAGACGAGCTCATCTGAGAAGGCCGCAGGTCCGAACTACAAGTAAAAATTTCGGTTATCCTCAGAAGCACAAATAGGGATGTTTCTTATTTACGAACTCCCCTCTTTTTACTCATGGCTCGCTAGAGGGCTGATTTTTAGAGAAGATGTGCGGCGGGGCCTCCCCGGACAGGGCCTCCCAAGATTTCTTCCCTCGCTTAGGGGCTTTGGCCTCCGGGTCTTGGGCGGTCCTCTTCTCCCCACGGAGGGAGGATTCTCGATCCCCCTTCTTCAAGCGCCCCTTAGGCGGGCGGTAGCTCTTCTGTTTTCCCCTCGCCTTGTTACAAGGCGCAACCTCCAACATTCGACCAGCATGGGCTCCGTGGCGGTCTCTGGGGAGGGGGGCCGGACACCGTATCAACTTTGCTTGCGCTATCCACTCCTGCTGAAGGATAACGGGTTAAAAGGCGAACCCAATAAGGGCAAACAAATGGTACGTCCGAACACTGAGCTACTTACTTGAGTATCTGGGTGATTGCAGCTTAGGCCGGCGTCCTCGGTCAATTCCGGACACGCCACTTGTGGTCCGAAGAACAACTTATACACCTCCACGGGTGTTGTACCCATGAAGTGTTGGAGAATCCATGGTCCCTCCGGATTGAACTCCCACAGCCGGAGAGGACGGCGTTTTTAGGGCAGGAGACGCCTAATTAGCATGACCTGCATCACCACGACCAGATCGATCTCCCTCGCTAGGAGGTCTTGAATCCGGCCCCGCAATTGGGGCACGTCTTTGGACGGCCCCCAATCAAGCCCTTGGTTGACCCACGACATCAACCATCGTGGAGGTCCCGAGCGGAACGGAGGTGGCGGCTTTTGCCTGCTGCCCCTCGGAGCGGTGATATAGAACCACTCCCGCTGCCACAAGCCGAGCTCCTCTTGAAAGGTTCCCTCGGGCCACGGGGCATCGGCCCTCCTGCTTACGGCCGCCCCGCCGCACTCTGCAGGACGCCCCCCGATCATCTTCGGCTCCACCTTGAAGGTCTTCAGCCACAGGCCGAAGTGGGGGGTGACACGGAGGAAGGCTTCGCAGACAACGATGAATGCGGAGATATGGAGGATGGACTCCGGAGCCAAGTCGTGGAATTCCAACCCATAGTAGAACATGAGCCCTCTCACGAAAGGATCCGTCGGGAAGCCTAAACCCGGCGGAGGTGGGATCTGAGCGGCGTATTCACGGGCTCGGGGTGGGGATAGCCTGCCCTTCGGTGGGCAGCTTTGTGCGAAATCTTGTAGGGCCAGTGCTTGGCTTCCCGCAGCTTTATACGTCCTCCTCCGTGACGGAGGAGGGCATCCACCGACCACAAGGTCGGGCGGACATTGTCGAAGGTCGGCGCTCGAACACAGGGCTCGGGTGTTGGAACTTGGAGCAAGGAGGAGATTCGATGGAAGATTGAAGAAAAGTATGAGCCTTGGTCTGTTATAAAGAAGGGAATACCAAGAGCCGTCTCCGTGACCGTTCGGGATTAAGCCTTTGATAGAGAGTCGTGGCGACAGCGCGGTTGGGTTACCCCGTCCGTATTGATGAGAATCCGGAATAAGGGAACACGATCTACGCCCGACAAGGCGTGCCAAGAAAACGCTTACGCTAAGCTATTGAGGTGGTGTAATAAAAAGCGATTCAAGTAAAGGCTGGTAGTGGTGTGGCGTCATGCCGCAAAATCGTCGCCAGATTGAACTTGTGTGTATATTATTCTCTCTGGCGGAATGTGGAATTTATTTTGCGAGCGGACACTATCTGGTGTTCACAATCTTCTGGATTATTCAAAGGAGAACCCGCCTTGCAATGCCGAACATTATGCGCGCCGGACTCATCGTCATTGAAGCCAGGTTAGGGGGCTCTTGAGGAGTCTGGACTAGGGGTGTCCGGACAACCGGACTATCATCGTCGCGGACTCCAAGACTACGAAGATACAAGATTGAAGACTCCGCCCCGTGTCCGGATGGGACTTTCCTTGGCGTGGAAGGCAAGCTTGGCAATACGGATATGTAGTCTCCTACCATTGTAACCGACTCTGTGTAACCCTAGCCCTCTCCGGTGTCTATATAAACCGGAGGGCTTTAGTCCATAGGGCATAACCTCCATTACAACAATCATACCATAGGCTAGCTTCTAGGGTTTAGCCTCCTTGATCTCGTGGTAGATTCACTCTCGTAATACACATCATCAATATTAATCAAGTAGGACGTAGGGTTTTACCTCCATCAAGAGGGCCCGAACCTGGGTAAAACATTGTGTCCCTTGTCTCCTGTTACCATCCGCCTAGACGCATAGTTCGGGACCCCCTACCCGAGATCCGCCGGTTTTGACACCGACAGGTGCCATCTTCCCGAGGTGAAGAAGGACCAGGGTTGAAGTCAAGTCCTAATGCCTTCTTGTTGTTAGCAGGAGAGTCTTCGGCGAACTGGTAGTTGTGCTTGAACAGATGGTCTTCACGGCACCACAACAGAGAAGAAGGGTTAGCGTTCTCTGGCTGCGGTCCGTGAACCATGCACGGATAGAATTCTTGTTGAATGGCTTCAGAACGGGACTGGGGTTGAATATTTTTGTATACAATATCTCCCCAGGGTCCCTTGATGGCATTCTTCTCTGCATACTCTTCTGTGAAGAAACGGTACTTGAACCATTCCCTCGCCCAATATCTTGAATCCCTTTGGATTCGATTCTTGCGATCTGTATAGGTTTCCTCTCGGTGCATTTTTGTACAGCTCGTGCAGATCTGGAGGCAAATCCTTGGAAGTGTTCCCACGGATCTATGCGCCACCCTTTCTTCTTGACTTCTCGGTGGCCATGAAGCTTAAAGCGAAAGGCTTCAGTGCTTGCAAGGGCTTCGGACGGTGGTCGGACAAGAAGCGGCTTGGTGAATTGATGTGACTCTGTAAGAATTACGCAAGCGAATGCGGACTATGAGAACAAGGGATTCTCCACGGACATGTACCTATGACAACATTAGAGGTGCGAGGGAAGGGGAAGAGGTCATATGCATTCTCAGAAGATTTTGAAGATAAATCAGTTTGAAGACATTGACCTCATAACGCGAAGACATTCACTTATTTGATGAGAGTTTGTTCTAGAGTTGTACAAATCCAAGAATAAGTACAAGTGAGGAATCTAACTTGTGATGAAGCATAAGTGAATAGACTAGGCAGAGTATGAGATGCAGAATGAGATAGGTTCAACTTTGGAGATCTAGAAACCACTTTTGGTAAAGAAGGACGAATCTATCAGATCGAAAAGACGGTAAAAAAAAGTGAATTTTAATTACCACACGAAGAACTGCTAGACGGAGCGAAGTTGGAGGCCGAGCAGTTTGATCTTCCGTGCCCTAACTTGGCGATGGAGGACACCTACGGCGACAGCAGAGATGACGAGTTCCGCGGCCGGCGTGAGGACGACGTCGGAGAAGTCGCGGCAGCTAAGCACTTCATCGCTGACATCGTCGAGAGCTAGCGAAGGCGCTAGGGTTTGCGAGAGGTGGCGAGGTGGAAGAAGAGTTTTTGACCGAGATGTGACGGGTATTTATAAGGAAATGGACGACACAACGCAATTACTCAGGTGCCCCTGGCGGTTCACATCTGAAGGACACGTGGCAAGCATGCAACACCTTGGAAGTTGTTCCATGTTCCCACGCACGCTTGGATTGTCGGGGTGGTCGTTCTGAATTCTCCGTTTTCCGGGCACAAAGGATATAGCATTAAAAACAGATATAAATGTTTGTCAGATTGACTTCAGTTGACAAGGTCTCAGTGAAGACAATCGACAGTTTTCAATAGAATGCATATGATTTGTACATATAGAGTTGGGTTAGAAGCATAGATACGTTAGGGTCCGATCACATTCACTTAGTTCAAAAGATTCAACACGAAGCCATAGCTATAAGAGAATGCTGTAGAGGACAGAACACAAATAAGTATATAACTAGTATAAGGCCAAATCAATCAAACGAAGATAAACTTGAATATAAGCCAAGGATGAATATAAATCAAATATGAAGACTTTGCAAACATAGCGCCAAGAGAAAACACTTCAAACAAAAGTTTGGTGGTGGCGTTACCCACCGTATAGGAAGTATTAGACCCAGACACGGCGCACAATTATCGTGGCGCTCCGAAGTCAAATTCCGCATTAATGTATTCGCACTTAGAGTGCATGTCTTCATTGATTGAAGATATACATTACTTCGTGTGTTGCACATCTAATTGATCAAAATGCATAAGTGTTAGGATGTGTGCCTAATCACAGGACATTTGAGGATTCCAAGATGTTTAGCTCACACCGCAACTTGCAAAACCTTTTCTCATCCAAGGGCTTTGTGAAGATATCGATATTTGCTCTTACGTCTTGACATGAATGATATCAATATCTTCCTTCATAACATGATCTCTAAGAAAATGATGACGAATTTCAATGTGCTTTGTCTTCGAGTGCTGAACTAGGTTGTTGGCAATCTTGATGGCACTCTCATTGTCGCAGTAGAGAGGCACATTGTCACGCCCAATATGTGATACTATCCTAAAGAGACTCGAAGGTCC
This sequence comes from Aegilops speltoides, assembly GCA_021437245.1. Lineage (NCBI taxonomy): Eukaryota > Viridiplantae > Streptophyta > Magnoliopsida > Poales > Poaceae > Aegilops > Aegilops speltoides. Next base: position 19,790 of record JAHHZJ010000094.1, read on the forward strand.
CACCAAGGATAGAACTGCATATTGGGAGTGAAAAGTTGGTATCAGAGCCTCGACCGACCCTAGGAGTCCCCTTGATTGATCATGTAGTTGGCCGTTGTTGAGTCTAGAAGAAAACTATTTTTGGAGTCTAGTTATATCGGAGAGTAGGAATTCTTTTTACTCCTCAGCCTCTTCGTCGCTCTGGAGAGGAATCTTGACGTAGGTGTTTTGAATTACTCCTCTTCCCCTCAAAATTTTCTTTAGGATCACGCGGTTAGTTTTTCGTTCGTTGGTTCTCAGCTCTTTTCATCTGGTGCATTTCTCGTCAAGTTGACTCGAGCCTCTTCATCTTTGCCAAGTTCAACCCTCAGTTGTTTTCTTTCTCCCACCCGCCCACATCTTTTCATCTTGGAGCCAGAGTCCATAATCGAGTATCCATCCTACTCGTGCGAAGCATTTGCATTCTTTCAACTGGTGTTTTCTCTTCAAGATATTCGTCGGTTCCCCCTTCCAAGTAGCCTTTGGTTTTCCCGCCCTCCCACCCTCTGCTTCCCGGAGCCTGAGTCTGTTTCGAGCATCAATTTCATTCGTGTGGTGCCTCTTCAGTCTTCCCTCAATAATTTCAACCGGTGAATTCTCGTCTCGGTGGACATTCTTCATCTCTTTATCTTCTCCGGTGGATTCAATTCCAATTTTCGGTAGTGATTTATTCTTTTCCTCGGATCAAGTGTTCTCCTTGCTCGTTTGCCTCTCGCCATTCAATCATTCCAGAGTTCGAAAGACATCTCAGGAGATTCGTCTGTGTTCCAATTAAGTCGAGGTTTTCACCTCATTCAAATATTTGAATTGTTCCGGTGCATCATCTATCTCATCAACAATCCTTTTTTTTCAATGGTGTTTTATTTAGTGGGCTAACCCACAAGTCTTTTCCCAGGATCTTACCTGACTCTTCTAATTTCCCGGAGCTATTCTCAAATCATTTTGAAGTTTGACATAAGTATGATTTTCATCAGTCAGATCTTTTCGAAGACCAATTTCAAATCATTTTCAGTGTTACCTCAACCTCTTCGCTTTTTCGTTCCCCCAGAGTGCCTTAACAAATTTTGCTGGTGTTTCCCGTCGTCATTTGAAGACCGAAGAAGAGTTTCTCCTCTAAATCTTGCTCGTTCTCTCGAAGTTTCGTGGTTCTAGCTTCATGTTATCCTCTTGAATTATTCCGTTTGTCAGATATTCTTTTCTTACCCATCCAGAGTATGTCAAGAGTTGTTTTTCCATTTCTTTTCACCGAAGGCCATCGTTCCAGAAGAATTCTTCAGCCTCACATTTCAGCTACCGTTATCCAATTATCCCGGTGCTTCGTTCAAGTGTTCTTTACTCAGCCCATGATCTCTTTGTTCTTTTGCATCTAAATCCTCTCTAGCATATTCGTTCTTCTAATTCTTCTCGGTGATTCATTCTCTTTCACCAGTCATTTTCAATTCTTATGGTGGTTCCTTCAGGATTCCTATCCCTTTTTCATCATATATATCAAGTAATTCGTTCCTTCCAAATCCTACCAATGGTGCATGAAGACTTTCTCAAGTTTTGCGCTATATCCCCCCTTAATCCTTTTCAACAAGAATAAGTTGATTGCAAAATCCGGTTGTCATCAATTAAATTTGATGAGGATAAGCATAACGTAATTCTTATTCTTATTTCATCGTCGTCAAGTAATCCCTTCCTTTAGAGTTTGTTCTTGAGGAATAAATTCTAGTTCCAAGTGTTTTCATCTTTTCTTTTCCGGAGTTCAAATTTCCTCGGCCATTTCGTTGGAACCTCCATCTAAATCATCGCAAGGCTCATCTTATTCTTTTTTCCTTCATTCTATCTCATCATCCTTTTTGTCACCGGAGTTCTTCATGGTGGTTCTTCATGTTTTAATTCTTTCTTCAAGAGTTCATCAAGACTTTGTTGGAGAAATTCAAGTATCTTTCTTCACGCGTCTCGAAGTGCAACTAAATCTCCGTATTCTTTTGAAGTGGAGTTTTGCATTTCTTCATTCTTCTAAGCTATCCAATCATTTCTGTTTGTGGCCAGTTATCACCTTATGATCTTGAGATGTTACCTATAAGACCACAACAAGTTTATTCTTTTTGTTATTGATTTTCTCAACAACTCCGGTTAAACCTTCCTTCTAAAGATGTTTTCAATTTCATTCGTGGCACAAGTTGTCATTTTCTTCTCCGTTCTTTTCATTCAACCCTTTCAATTCTTTTCGGAGGTTTTGGGTCATGTCTTCATCAAGTATCATTCCATCCTCTCAAGCTCGTATTCTATTCCTTCCATTTTCAGTCAGAGTGCTGCCCAAATTCTTTTATTCATTCCTTTGCTATCTTGTTCTAACCGGAGTGGTTTCAGAGTTTGTCTTATTCCATGAGCTTTGATCCTCATCATTCTCGTCGTTCCCCTCTTCTTCTCGAGTGCTCTCGATTCTTTGCTTCTTCTCTTGAGTTCTTGTTTCACCTCATCCTTTTTCCCTTCCGTCTCGGTCCTAAGATCTCGGGGCGAGATCTCTTGTTAGTGGAGGAGTGTTATAGCGCCCGGATTCGATCGCCGGTGTCCATGATTATTCGCCGTCGTTGCCATGTCATTTGCTTGCGTGTTGCATTTTACCATGTCATCATCTGCATTCCATCTACATGTTTTTTCAAAACTTGCATCCGTTCGGGTCCTCCCAGTTCTCTCCGTTGTCCGTTCCGAGCCCAGACACACCCGCACGCACCCGCGGCATGTCCGAAATATTATTTTATAAGTGGCATAAAAATGTTCTCGGAATGGGATGAAAGTTGGCGTGCGGTCTTATTATAGTGTAGACAGGCCGCTTATCAAATTTCATCGCATTCGGAGTTCGTTTGACTGCCCAACCGTTAAACATATAGCGGTACCGTTGCCGGTACCTTCGTCGGACGTTTTCGGTATCCAGAAACAATTGCCGGGCTGCATTTCTTCCCTCTGCTCTCAGCCCAACCCTCTCTTCACAGCCCACCTAGGCCTGCCTAACCCCCCTCGCGTCTGGAACCGCCCGATCGAGATCAGAGGTCTCCAAAACCCTCCTAAAACCAAACCCTAGCCATCCCTGCATATATATGGACACCTCCTTCCAAATTTGGCAGCCTAACCCTTCCCCTACCTCCCAGCCGCAGCCACCCCTTCCTACTTGGAATCAGAGCCTCCCACCTCCATATCCGCACCGACCACCTTGCCTCCGCCACTTGGCGCGTAGCCATTGGCTGCGCCGCCACCGTGCAGCCTCCCTCGCCCACTCCCCTTGCGCCACCTGCCTCCTCCCTGCTGCCGGGCCGTGGACAGCCCCTTGCCCCGATCTGAGCCGAGGCCATGAGCAGCCAAGTGCCCGCTCTCTCCTCTCGTCGCCTGTGCCCGACCCCGTAGTCGGCATGCCACCGCCGGGTCACCAGACCCCGCTCTGCCGCGCCTCCATCAGGTCGCCGGACCATGTCCCCCCGCCGCCGCAGATGAGTCCCGCCGCCCTCGCCTTCTCCCCTTCTCCTCCCTTTCCCTCGCGCCTCACCCCTCTCTACCCGTGGGCTGGAGCCGCCGCCGGAGTACCGCGCCTCGCCGTCCCATCGCCGTCTGGCCTCGCCGTCGCCGGGAATGGCCTCCCCGGGGCCAGATCCTCCCGGATCCGGCCGGAACCGCCACCCCCATGGCCTCCTCCGCCCTCGCCATCCCTGCTGGAGCCTGCCGCCGCCGCCATGAACGTGCTCGGGAGCGAGCAGAGGAGCTACTCCTCCCGTGCGCCTTGTGGGCCCCAGCGCCTCCCACGACCCAGCCCAGTGCTGTCCCGGCCCGCCTGCCTCGCCCCCTCACCGTCTTGGGCCACGGCCCGCGAGGTGAGCAGTCCCTAAATCCCACCTGAGCACCTCTTAGCTAATCTGTGCCCGTCCGTTTTTTTTCGAAATTTGGCCAAGTCCAAAAATTCATACATTCTGGTGCCCACTTCATCATGCCATAACTTCATGTGTGCTGCTCCAATTTGTGCATATGATATATCAAAATGTTCATCATGAGATGCTCTTCATTTCATTCCAGTGTTCCATGTTTGTTTGAGTCCATCTTGATGCCTTTATCATCGTTACAAGAGTACTATATGATGCTAACTGCTGTCTGTTAACAGAACTTGATGATTTGTCTTTTACGTTGCATTTTATGTGTGCATCCTATGAGCATGAGCTCTACATGTGTTTTGAACTAAACCATGCCATATTTACTGTGGTGCAATCCATGTATTTTTGTGAGTCTTGTAGTGAGTGCATCGAGCTCGTGAAGTAGGGTACTTGCTGTTGCTATTTTGCTAGACTGTTTCTGCTATATTATGATGCTATGTAAACCTGCTGCTACAAGTCATTCTATACATAATTCACTAAGGATGTTTTGTTATACATGTCATGCTCTATCCATACATGCCCCTGGTTGCATTATAGCCTGCTGTATCTTGTTGTAATCTTGCTCCAAAGTTGCTAAATAATGTTGCTGTCGGCCTGTTAACATTAAGTTCAGTTTTGCCATGTGTTTTGCTAGTGATCCATGCACCCTATGAACTTAATCTTGCCATTATTAGCTTAATAAATATGTCATATTACTGTTGGTCACCTTTTCATGCCATGTATTGCTCTGTGGTGAGTGGTACAAGCTCACCAACATGCCTACTTATTGTTGTTCCTGCCATGTCTGAATCTGTCATATCATTTGCCATGTTTACATGGGTGCCATCATATCTTCTGTGCCTTTTTGGCTCATGATCAGTAAGGAAGTTTTGTTCTTTGTCTTTACTATTAGCATGCCATTCCTTTGTTTGACATTATAAGTTCCTGTAGGATGTTGTTTGATAGCTCTAAATATTGCAACCTGATGTTGGTTCTGCCAAGTCTGAATCTGTTATTATTTGCAATCTTGCCATGTCCTTTTGAGCATGTTCTAGTGATTTCTGGAGATAGCTAAGTGTTCATGTTTCATAATGCTTTACCTGTGCATCATGCCCATGCCTTTTGTTCTTATGTTGAGGTGCTGTAGCATATTGTTTTGATGCTTGCTAGATGCCTAATTGCTGTTTTGGACAGCTTGTCCTTTAAACTTGTAGAGTGTATGTGTTGAACCGTTGCTCCGTTTTGAGTGTGCTCTATATGAAACTTGCTTGATTTTGCATGAAGTTTCATATTATCATGTTGCATCCTTGTTTTGAGGTGTTTGCTTGATGTTTGTATGCATTTTGCATCAATGCCATGTTTGACATGTTTTGCTCATATCTTCTAGGCCGTAGCTCCGAACTAAATGAACTTTATATGTAACTTGACTAGAATCTCGTGTAGATCATCTTGGTGCATCTTAAATTGATGTTTAACAACTTGAGCATAAGGTTTATTCAGATCTGGACCAATTTCGAAATTTGCATACGAGGACTTACCGGAATTGTTATATGTTGTTTCCGACCTCTTTTAAACTTGCTTTGATGTGTTGCTCTTGTATGCATCATCTCTTGCCATGAGTAGCTTCATGTAGCCTTGTCATGCATCATACTTGGTTGAGCATCATGTCTTGTTCATGTGTTGTGTGTTTACCATGTTGTGTGCTTCTTCTTGATAGTTCCTGTTTCGTTGCGATCGTGAGGATTCATTCGTCTACGCTTGGCTCGTCTTCATGCGTTCGTCTTCTTCATGGACTCGTTCTTCTTCCTAGCGGGATTTCAGGCAAGATGACTGCTACCCTGGATCACATTTCTATCATTGCTATGCTAGTTGCTTCGTTCTATAGCTATACTGCGCTTCCTATCACTGGTTCTTCAAGCCTCCCAATTTGCCATGTCAGCCTCTAACCTTTTCAACCCTTCCTAGCAAACCGTTGTTTGGCTATGTTACCGCTTTTGCTCAGCCTCTCTTATAGCGTTGCTAGTTGCAGGTGAAGTTGAAGATTTCTCCATGGTGGACAGGATTATGGTTGGGATATCATAATATCTCTTATTTAATTAATGCATCTATATATTTGGTAAAGGGTGGAAGGCTCGGCCTTATGCCTGGTGTTTTCTTCCACTCTTGCCGCCCTAGTTTCCATCATAGCGGTGTTATGTTCCTGGATTTTGCGTTCCTTACGCGGTTGGGTGATTTATGGGACCCCCTTGACAGTTCGCTTTTAATAAAACTCCTCCAGCAAGGCCCAATCTTGGTTTTACCATTTGTCTCACCACCACCTATACCTTTCCCTTGGGAGTAATTAACCCAAGGGTCATCTTTATTTTAGCCCCCCCGGGCCAGTGCTTCTCTAAGTGTTGGTCCGAACCGAGTAGACTGCGGGGCCACCACGGGGCAACTCGTGGGCTGGTTTTACTCGTAGGCTGACCTATCCGGTGTTGCCCTGAGAACGAGATATGTGCAACTCCTATCGGGATGTCGGCGCATCGGGCGGTCTTGCTGGTCTTGTTTTACCATTGTCGAAATGTCTTGTAAACTGGGATTCCGAGACTGATCGGTTCTTCCTGGGAGAAGGAATATCCTTCGTTGACCGCGAGAGCTTATCATGGGCTAAGTTGGGACACCCCTGCAGGGTACAAACTTTCGAAAGCCATGCCCGCGGTTATGTGGCAGATGGGAATTTGTTAATGTCCGGTTGTAGATAACTTGACACCTGATTCGAATTAAAACGCATCAACCGTGTGTGTAGCCGTGATGGTCTCTTCTCGGCGGAGTCCGGGAAGTGAACACGGTTTTTGGGTTATGTTTGACGTAAGTAGGAGTTCAGGATCACCTCTTGATCATTGCTAGCTTCACGACCGTTCTGTTGCTTCTCTTCTTGCTCTTATTTGCGTATGTTAGCCACCATATCATGCTTAGTCGCTACTGCAACCTCACCACTTTACTTCTTCCTTTCCCATTAAGCTTTGCTAGTCTTGATACCCATGGTAATGGGATTGCTGAGTCCTCGTGGCTCACAGATTACTACAACAACAGTTGCAGGTACAGGTTATGCGATGATCATGATGTGAGAGCGATGTTTGCTTGTTTTGGAGTTCTTCTTCTGCTTCTCCTTCGATCAGGGGATAGGTTCCAGGTCGGCAACCTGGGCTAGCAGGGTGGATATTGTTTGAGTTTCTGTTTGTGTTCCATCCGTAGTCGTATGTTGATCTCTTATATGATATTGATGTATTCTTGCGGCATTTGTATGTTTTGTATGTATACCCATCTATTATGTAATGTTGATGTAATGATATCCAGCTTGAAAAAGCGTTTCAATATGCGGTTCTATCCTTGATGGGACCTTTGAGTCTCTTTAGGATAGTATCGCATATTGGGCGTGACACACATTCTTCAGATGGATGCCATAGTCCTTGAGAGTTTGCTTCATCCAGAGAAGCTGAGCACAACAAGATCCAACAGCAATGTATTCGGATTCAGCAGTGGAGAGAGATACACAGTTCTGCTTCTTTGAAGACCAACAGACAAGATATCGTACCAGAAAGTGACATGTGCCTGATGCGGACTTGCGATCAACCTTGTCACCAGCATAATCAACATATGAGAATCCAACTAGATCAAACTCTGAGCCCTTTGGATACCATAATCCTAATGTTGGGGTGTAAGCCAAATATCAAAGAATTCGCTTCACTGCTAAGTGATGCGATTCCTTTGGTGCCGCTTGGAATCGGACACACATGCAAACACTAAGTATTATATCTGGCCCAGATGCACATAAGTAAAGCAAAGAACCAATCATGGAGCGGTATACCTTTTGATCGAACTCTTTACCATTGTCGTCGGGACCAAGATGACGTTGGTATTGGCGTCGTGTATCCTTTGCAGTCTTGCATTCCAAACTTCTTTAGACAGTCTTTGAGGTATTTTTCCTGAGATATGAAGATGCCATTGCATTGCTGACGGATTTGGAGACCCAGAAAGAACTTCAGCTTGCCCATCATGGACATCTGATATTGTTCTTGCATCATGTGACCAAACTCATCACTGTATTTCTTGTTGGTGCAGCCGAAGATAATGTCATCCACATAGATTTGGCACACAAACAGTTCACCATCATATGTCTTTGTGAAGAGTGTAGGATCTAGTGAACGGGTTTGAAGCCTTTGCTCTTGAAGTCTTTGGCGTATCATACCAAGCACGAGGGGCTTGTTTGAGGCCATACAGTGCCTTGTTGAGCTTGTATACCATATTAGGATGTTTTGGATCTTCAAAGCCAGGAGGTTGTGCGACATATACTTCTTCTTCTATCTTTCCATTGAGAAAAGCACTCTTCACATCCATTTGATACAGAAGGATGTTGTGATGATTTGCATAGGCTAGTAGTATGCGAATGGCTTCAAGCCTTGCCACTGGAGCAAATGTTTCATTGAAGTCAATTCCTTCCACTTGAGTGTAACCTTGTGCAATGAGACGAGCCTTATTTCTGACCACTCGACCATGCTCATCTTGCTTGTTGTGATATATCCATTTGGTGCCAATGATATTGTGCTTTCGAGGATCATGACGCTTGACCAATTCCCACACATTATTCAGCTCAAACTATTGAAGCTCTTCTTGCATAGCTTGAATCCATTCAGGTTCCATGAAGGCTTCATTGACTTTCTTGGGTTCAGAGATTGAGACGAATGCAAAATGCCCACATAAATTAGTTAGCTGTGTTGCTCTTTGAGTTACTTTTGAACAAATGAGTGGACCAGGTGCATTCAAGCTGTCAATTATCTTCTCAATCTGAACTTCATTTGCAACACGAGGATGAACAGGAGGAAGATTCTGCTCTTGCTGATCAATGTCATCATTTGGGGGATTGTCTTCAGGCTGAGCATTGTCTTCAGGTTGATTAGGTGCAGAAATGATAAGCTCTTCTTCAGTCTGATTCTCAGAGGGTATAATTTCTCCAATTCCCATATGCTTGATTGATTCACCTGGAGGTACTTCATCTAGCACATTTGGCAGGTGCTCCCTTTGCGAGCCATTAGTCTCATCGAACCGCACACCCACAGTTTCAACCACTTTATAGTGAAAGAGGTTGAAGACTCTGTAGGAGTGCAAATCCTTTCCATAACCAAGCATAAAACCTTCATGTGCTTTCGGTGCAAATTTTGACGTGTGATGTGGATCCTTGATCCAGCACCTAGCACCAAATACTCTGAAGTAGCTTACATTTGGCTTCTTACCAGTTAGGAGTGAAGGAAATATGCCCTAGAGGAAATAATAAAGTTATTATTTATTTCCTCATATCATGATAAATGTTTATTATTCATGCTAGAATTGTATTAACCGGAAACATGATACATGTGTGAATACATAGACAAACATATAGTCACTAGTATGCCTCTACTTGACTAGCTCGTTAATCAAAGATGGTTATGTTTCCTAACCATAGACATGTGTTGTCATTTGATTAATGAGATCACATCATTAGGAGAATGATGTGATTGACATGACCCATTCCATTAGCCTAGCACTTGATCGTTTAGTATATTGCTATTGCTTTCTTCATGACTTATACATGTTCCTGAAACTATGAGATTATGCAACTCCCATTTACTGAAGGAACACTTTGGGTGCTACCAAGCGTCACAAGCGATGCGGGTGATTATAAAGGAGTACTACAGGTGTCTCCAAAGGTAGATGTTGGGTTGGCGTATTTGAGATTAGGTTTTGTCACTCCGATTGTCGGAGAGGTATCTCTGGGCCCTCTCGGTAATGCACATCACTACAAGCCTTGCAAGCAATGTAACTAATGAGTTAGTTACGGAATGATGCATTACGTAACGAGTAAAGAGACTTGCCGGTAACGAGATTGAACTAGGTATTGGATACCGACGATCGAATCTCGGGCAAGTAACATACCGATGACAAAGGGAACAACATATGTTGTTATGCGGTTTGACCGATAAAGATCTTCGTAGAATATGTAGGAACCAATATGGGCATCCAGGTTCCGCTATTGGTTATTGACCGAGAATAGTTCTAGGTCATGTCTACATAGTTCTCGAACCCGTAGGGTTCGCACGTTAACGTTACGATGACAGTTTTATTATGAGTTTACAAGTTTTGATGTACCAAAGTTTGTTCGGAGTCCCGGATGTCATCACGGACATGACGAGGAGTCTCGAAATGGTCGAGACATAAAGATTGATATATTGGACGACTATATTTGGACACCGGAAGTGTTCCGGACGTTTTCGAGAGAAAACGGAGTCTTGGGAGGTTACGGAACCCCGGGAGAGTTAATGGGCCACATGGGCCTTAGTGGGAAGAGAGAGGGTGGCGGGGGTGGGCGCGCCCTCTCTCCTCTGGTCCGGTGGACTAGGAGGGGGCGCCCCATCTTCCTTCCCTCTCCCCTTCCTTCCCCTCCTAGTAGGAGTAGGAAGGAGGTCCTACTCCTACTAGGAGGAGGACTCCTCCTCCTTGGCGCGCCCACAAGGGCCGGCCGGCCTCCCCCTTGCTCCTTTATATACGGGGGCAGGGGCACACCCCATAGACACACAAGTTGATCTACGGATCGTTCCTTAGCCGTGTGCGGTGCCTCCCTCCACCATATTCCACCTCGGTCATATCGTCGTGGAGTTTAGGCGAAGCCCTGCGCCGGTAGAACATCATCATCGTCACCATGCCGTCGTACAGACGGAACTCATCCCCGAAGCTTTGCTGGATCGGAGCTCGGGGATCGTCATCGAGCTGAACGTGTGCTGTACTCGGAGGTACCGTGACGTTCGGTGCTTGGATCGGTCGGATCGTGAAGGCGTCGACTACATCAACGCGTTGTGCTAGCGCTTCGCTTCACGGTCTCACGAGGGTAGTTGGACAACATTCTCCTCTCGTTGCTATGCATCACCATGATCTTGCGTGTGCGTAGGAATTTTTTAAATTACTCGTTCCCCAGCAATGGCATCCGAGCCTGGTTTTACGCGTAGATGTCATATGCACGAGTAGAACACAAGTGAGTTGTGGGCGATACAAGTCATACTGCTTACCAGCATGTCATACTTTGGTTCGGCGGTATTGTGAGATGAAGCGGCCCGGATCGACATTACGCGTACGCTTACGCGAGACTGATTTCACCGTTACGAGCACTCGTGCTTAAAGGTGGCTGGCGGGTGTCTGTCTCTCTCACTTTAGCTGAATCGAGTGTGGCTACGCCCGGTCCTTGCGAAGGTTAAAACAACACTAACTTGACGAACTATCGTTGTGGTTTTGATGCGTAGGTAAGAACGGTTCTTGCTCAGCCCGTAGCAGCCACGTAAAACTTGCAACAACAAAGTAGAGGACGTCTAACTTGTTTTTGCAGGGCATGTTGTGATGTGATATGGTCAAGACGTGATGAGATATAAGTTGTTGTATGAGATGATCATGTTTTTGTTGAGGTTATCGGCAACTGGCAGAAACCCTATGGTTGTCTCTTTGTTGCATACAGATGCAAGTGCCAAATAATTGCTTTACTTTATCGCTATGCGATAGCAATAGTTGCAAGAGCAATAGTTGGAGAGACGACCATGTGATGACACATTGATATAGATCAATATGATGAAGATCATGGTGTCGTGCCGGTGACGATAGAGATCATGACAGTACTTTGGAGATGGAGATCAAAGGCGCAAGATGATCATGGCCATATCATGTCACATATTTTGATTGCATATGATGTTTATCTGTTATACATCTTATTCTGTTTTGTTTGACAGTGGCATTTTAAGATGATCTCTCACTAATTATCAAGAAGTGTTCTCCCTGAGTATGCACCGTTGCCAAAGTTCGTCATGCCCAGACACCACGTGATGATCGGGTGTGATAAGCTCTACGTCCATCTACAACGGGTGCAGGCCAGTTTTGCACACGCGGAATACTTAGGTTAAACTTGACGAGCCTAGCATATGCAAATATGGCCTCGGAACACGGAGACCGAAAGGTCGAGCGTGAATCATATAGTAGATATGATCAACATAGTGATGTTCACCATTGAAAACTACTCTATCTCACGTGATGATCGGTTATGGTTTAGTTGATTTGGATCACGTGATCACTTAGATGACTAGAGAGATGTCTGTCTAAGTGGGAGTTCTTAAGTAATATGATTAGTTGAACTTAAATTTATCATGAACTTAGTCCTGGTAGTATTTTGCAAATTATGTTGATCAATAGTTCATGTTGTTGCTTACATATGTTTATTTTGATATGTTCCTAGAAAGCGTGTTGAAAAATGTTAGTAGCAATGATGCGGATTGAATCCGTGATCGAGGTTTATCCTCATTGCTTTGCAGAAGAATTATGTCCTTGAGGCACCGCTAGGTGACAAACCTATTGCAGGAGCGGATCTGAGCGTTATGAGCGTTTGGCTAGCTCAATATGATGACTACTTGATAGTTTAGTGCACCATGCTTAATGGCTTAGAATCGGGACTTCAAAGGCGTTTTGAGCGTCATGGACTATATGAGATGTTCCAGAATTGAAGTTAATATTTCAAGCAAATACCCGAGTTGAGAGATATGAAGTCTCCAACAAGTTCTATAGCTAAAAGATGGAGGAGAATCGCTCAACTAGTGAGCAAGTGCTCAGATTATGCAGGTACTACAATCGCTTGAATCAAGTGGGAGTTAATCTTCGAGATAAGATAGTGATTGTGAGTTCTCTAGTCACCATCACCAAGTTAGTAGAACTTCGTGATGAACTATAGTATGCAAGGGATGGCGAAAACGATTCCCGAGCTCTTCGTGATGTTGAAATCGGCGAAGGTGGAAATCAAGAAAGAGCATCAAGTGTTGATGATTGACAAGACCACTAGTTTCAAGAAAGGGCAAAGGGAAAGAAAGGAAACTTCAAGTAGAATGGCAAACAAGTTGTCACTCCTGTGAAGAAGACCAAAGCTGGACCAAAGCACTGAAACCGAGTGCTTACTTGCAAAGGAAATGGTCCTCGAAGCGGAAATGCCCTAAACATTTGGTGGATAAGAAGGATGGCAAAGTGAACAAGGGTATATTTGATATACATGTGTTTGATGTGTGCCTTACTAGTGTTTATAGTAGCCCCCGAGTATTTGATACTTGTTAGGTTGCTAAGATTAGTAATTGAAACAGGAGTTCTGAGAATAAGCAGAGACTAGTTGAAGGGAAGTGACGATGAGTGTTGGAAGTAGTTCCAATATTGATATGATCATCATCGCACACTCCCTATACTTTTGGGATTAGTGTTAAACCTAAATAAATGTTATTTGGCGTTTGCGTTGAGCATGAATATGATTTGATCATGTTTATTGCAATACGATTATTCATTTAAAATCAGAGAATAATTGTTGTTCTGTTTACATGAATAAAACCTTCAATGGTCATACACCCAATGAAAATAGTTTGTTGGATCTCGGTCGTAGTGATACACATATTCATAATGTTGATGCCAAAAGATGCAAAGTTAGTAATGATAGTGCAACTTATTTGTGGCACTGCCGTTTGGGTCATATCGATGTAAAGCGCATGAAGAAACTCCACAAAGATGGATTTTCGGAATCACTTGGTTCTGAATCATTTGATGCTTGCGAACCGTGCCTTTTGGGCAAGATGACTAAAACTCTATTCTTCGGAACAATGGAACAAGCTACTGACTTATTGGAAATAATACATACCGATGTATGTGATCCAATGAGTGTTGATGCTCGTGGCAAGTATCGTTATTTTCTGACCTTCACAAGATGATTTGAGCAGATATGGGTATATCTACTTGATGAAACATAAGTCTGAAATAGTTGAAAAGGTTCAAAGAATTTCAAAGTGAAGTGGAAAAATCATCGTAACAAGAAAATAAAGTTACTGCGATCTGATCGCGGAGACGAATATTTGAGTTACGAGTTTGGTCTTCAATTAAAACAATGTGGAATAGTTTCACAGCTCCGCCACCGAACACCACAGCGTTATGGTGTGTCGAGCGTCATAACCACACTTTATTGGATATGGTGCGATCTATGATGTCTCTTATTGATTTACCATTGTCGTTTTGGGGTTATGCATTAGAGACAGCTGCATTCACGTTAAAAGGGCACCATCTAAATCCGTTGGGACGACACCATATGAACTGTGGTTTAGCAAGAAACCCAAGTTGTCGTTTCTTAAAGTTTGGGGCTACGATGCTTATGTGAAAAAGTTTCATCCTGATAAGCTCAAACCCAAATCGGAGAAGTGCGTCTTCGTAGAATACCCGAAGGAAACTGTTGGGTACACCTTCTATCACAGATCCGAAGGCAAAACATTCGTTGCTAAAAATGGATCCTTTCTAGAGAAGGAGTTTCTCTCGAAAGAAGTGAGTGGGAGGAAAGTAGAGCTTGATAAGGTAATTTGTACCTTCTCCCGAATTGGAAAGTAGTTCATCACGTAAATCAGTTCGATGATACCTACACCAATTAGTGAGGAAGCTAATGATGATGATCATGAAACTTCAAATCAAGTTACTCTGAACCTCGTAGGTCTTTGAGTACAGTCCGCACTGAGTGGTATAGTAATCCTGTTACGAAAGTCATGTTACTAGACCATGATAAAACTACGAACTATGAGGAAGCGATGATGAGCCCAGATTCCGCAAAATGGTGGAGGCCATGAAATCTGAGATAGGATCCATGTATGAGAACAAAGTGTGGACTTTGGTGGACTTGCCGATGATCGGCAAACCATAGAAAATAAATGGATCTTCAAGAGGAGGATGACAACGATAGTATTGTTACTATCTACAAAGCTCGACTTATGCATAAAGGTTTTCGACAAAGTTCAAGGTGTTGACTACAATGAGATTTTCTCAACTGTAGCGATGCTTAAGTTCTATCCGAATCATGTTAGCAATTGCCACATTTTATGAAATCGGCAAATGGATGTCAAAACTGCATTCCTTAATGGTTTTCTTAAAGAAGAGTTGTATATGATGCAACCAGAAGGTTTTGTCAATCCTAAAGGTGCTAACAAAATGTGCAAGCTCCAGTGATCCATCTATGGGCTGGTGCAAGCATCTCAGAGTTGGAATATGCGCTTTGATAAATTAATCAAAGCATATAGTTTTATACAGACTTGTGGTGAAGCCTGTATTTACAAGAAAGTGAGTGGGAGCACAACAACATTTCTTATAAGTATATGTGAATGACATATTGTTGATCGGAAATAATGTAGAATTATTCTGCAAAGCATAAAGGAGTGTTCTGAAGGAGTTTTTCAAAGAAAGACCTCAGTAAAGCTACTTACATATTGAGCATCAAGATCTATTGAGATAGATCAAGACGCTTGATAAGATTTTCAATGAGTACATACCTTGACAAGATTTTGAAGTAGTTCAAAATGGAACAGTCAAAGAAAGAGTTCTTGCCAGTGTTGCAAAGGTATGAAATTGAGTAAGACTCAAATCCCGACCACAGCAGAAAATAGAAAGAGAATGAAAGTCATTCCCTATGCATCAGCCATAGGTTCTATAAAGTATGCTATGCTATGGACCAGACCTATTGTATACTCTGCCCTGTTTTGGCAAGGGAGTACAATAGTGATCTAGGAGTAGATCACTGGACATTGGTCGAAATTATCCTTAGTGGAATAAGGATATGTTTCTCAATTATGGAGGTGACAAAAGGTTCGTCGTAAAAGGTTACGTCGATACAAGTTTTGGCACTGATCCAGATGATTCTAAGTCTCAATCTGGATACATATTGAAAGTGGGAGCAATTAGCTAGAATAGCTCCGTACAGAGCATTGTAGACATAGTATATTTGCAAAATACATACGGCTCTGAATGTGACAGACCCGTTGACAAAGCTTCTCTCACGAGCAAAACATGATCACACCTTAGTACTCTTTGGGTGTTAATCACATAAGCGATGTGAACTAGATTATTGACTCTAGTAAACCCTTTGGGTGTTGATCACATGACGATGTGAACTATGGGTGTTAATCATATACAGATATGAATATTGGTGTTAAATCACACGGCGATGTGAACTAGATTATTGACTCTAGTGCAAGTGGGAGACTGAAGGAAATATGCCCTAGAGGCAATAATAAAGTTATTATTTATTTCCTCATATCATGATAAATGTTTATTATTCATGCTAGAATTGTATTAACCGGAAACATGATACATGTGTGAATACATAGACAAACATATAGTCACTAGTATGCCTCTACTTGACTACCTCGTTAATCAAAGATGGTTATGTTCCCTAACCATAGACATGTGTTCTCATTTGATTAATGAGATCACATCATTAGGAGAATGATGTGATTGACATGACCCATTCCGTTAGCCTAGCACTTGATCGTTTAGTATATTGCTATTGCTTTCTTCATGACTTATACATGTTCCTGAAACTATGAGATTATGCAACTCACATTTACCGGAGGAACACTTTGGGTGCTACCAAACATCACAACGTAATTGGGTGATTATAAAGGAGTACTACATGTGTCTCCAAAGGTAGATGTTGGGTTGGCGTATTTTGAGATTAGGTTTTGTCACTCCGATTGTCGGAGAGGTATCTCTGGGCCCTCTCGGTAATGCACATCACTACAAGCCTTGCAAGCAATGTAACTAATGAGTTAGTTACGGAATGATGTATTACGTAACGAGTAAAGAGACTTGCCGGTAACGAGATTGAACTAGGTATTGGATACCGATGATCGAATCTCGGGCAAGTAACATACCGATGACAAAGGGAACAACGTATGTTGTTATGCGGTTTGACCGATAAAGATCTTCGTAGAATATGTAGGAACCAATATGGGCATCCAGGTTCCGCTATTGGTTATTGACCGAGAATAGTTCTAGGTCATGTCTATATAGTTCTCGAACCCGTAGGGTCCCGCAACTAATATTACGATGGCGGTTTTATTATGAGTTTACAAGTTTTGATGTACCGAAGTTTGTTCGAGTCCGGATGTGATCACGGACATGACGAGGAGTCTCGAAATGGTCGAGACATAAAGATTGATATATTGGACGACTATATTCGGACACGAAGTGTTCGGACGTTTTGGAGAAAATCAGAGTGCCGGAGGTTACGGAACCCCGGGAGAGTTAATGGGCCACATGGGCCTTAGTGGGAAGAGAGAGGCGGCGGGGTGGGTCGCGCCCCTCTCCCTCTGGTCGGGTGGACTAGGAGGCGGGCCCTCTTTCCTTCCCTCTCCCCTTCCTTCCCTCCTAGTAGGAGTAGGAAAGGAGGAGTCCTACTCCTACTAGGAGGAGGACTCCTCCTGGCGCGCCCACAAGGGCGGCCGGCCTCCCCTTGCTCCTTTATATACGGGGCAGGGGCACTATAGACACACAAGTTGATCTACGGATCGTTCCTTAGCCGTGTGCGGTGCCCCCTCCACCATATTCCACCTCGGTCATATCGTCGCGGAGTTTAGGCGAAGCCCTGCGCCGGTAGAACATCATCATCGTCACCACACCGTCGTGCTGATGGAACTCATCCTCGAAGCTTTGCTGGATCGGAGCCTGGGGATCGTCATCGAGCTGAACGTGTGCTGAACTTGGAGGTGCCGTACGTTCGGCGCTTGGATCGGTCGGATCGTGAAGATGTACGACTACATCAACCGCGTTGTGCTAACGCTTCCGCTTACGGTCTACGAGGGTACGTGGAAAACACTCTCCCCTCTCGTTGCTATGCATCACCATGATCTTGCGTGTGCGTAGGAAGTTTTTTAAATTACTATGTTCCCCAACAAGGAGTTCATAGGATGTTTTCTTCAGAAGCTTGTGAAGATAGACACGATTGATGATGTTGCAAGCAGTGTCAATGGCTTTAGGCCAGAACTTCCGTGGAGTCTTGTACTCATCAAGCATCATTCGAGCCATCTCAATGAGAGTTCTGTTCTTGCGCTCTGCGATGCCATTCTGCTGAGGTGTATAAGGAGCAGAGAACTCATGAGTGATACCCAGTGTATCCAGATAAAGGTCGAGGCCGGTGTTCTTCAACTCAGTGCCGTTGTCGCTTCTGATGTGCTTGATCTTGACACCATAGTTTGTCATGGCACAATTGGCAAAGCGTCTGAAGACATCCTGCACTTCAGTCTTGTAGAGGATTATATGTACCCAAGTATATCTAGAGTAATCATCAACAATGACAAAGCCATAGAGGCAAACCGTAGCAGTGAGAGTAGAGTAGTGAGTAGGGCCGAATAAGTCCATGTGGAGCAGCTCCAAGGGTTGAGATGTAGTCATGATTGTCTTCGAGGGATGCTTGGCCCTAGTCATCTTTCCAACTTCACAAGCGCCACACAAATGGTCCTTCTTGAACTTGATGCCTTCGATGCCCACGACATGCTTCTTCTTCGCGAGAGTGTGCAGGTTCTTCATGCCAGCATGTCCTAGCCTTCGATGCCAAAGCCAACATTCTGAAGCCTTTGCTAGAAGACATATGACCATCTGTGGTCCTGCTGAGAAATCTACCATATATAGATCATCTTTCTGATACCCTTCAAAGACTAGAGACTTGTCAGATTCCAATAGTACAAGGCATCGATATTTTCCAAATAGCACAATCATGTTTAAGTCACAAAGCATTGAGACTGACATTAAGTGGAAACCAAGGGATTCAACAAGCATCACTTTATCCATGTGCTGATCCCTTGATATTGCAACTCTGCCAAGATCCAATACCTTGCTTTTACTAGTGTCAGCAAATGTGATGTGACTCTTGTCTGATGGATGTAGCGTTGAATCCATCAGAAGACTTCGATTGCCTGTCATGTGGTTAGTGCCTCCACTGTCCATAATCCATTCTGAAGTACGAGGTATCATAGCCTACAATGTAGTTTGGGGGATAGGCTTCACCAAGCGAGTTGTTAAGCATAAACATTTGATGAACAAGTGGAACATGAAAATTCAGATCTTGGTTAGGATAGATAGGATGAGTGTCAAGGAATCCTGGAAGGAAGTACATAGTAAGACCATTTGGGCATTTTATCTTGCGCCCCACAAGATGTTTAAGGTCCCCAGCATTAGTTTTGGACGCCTTTGATTTCCTGCTGGAGACTTTTCCCTGCAAAAGAGAGTTAAGTTTTATTAACCACCCACATTTTTAGGGGGGCTTAGAAGAAATGAGTCTAAGTGCAGCATCCGAGAATTTCGGCTTTGGAGCCCTAGTAAATAGCCTTGCAGGAGGTGAATAATACTGATAGGAATAAGCAGAAAAGTTCTTTGTTCTATGAACATAGCGGTTTGAGGAAACGCGCACATATTCATGGGTCTGAGTATGATTTCCCTGCAAAACATTGACGTTAGGGTGACTCAGATGAGTCCTCGGTCTGTATGAAGCTTTTGGATCATATGAAGCCTTTGGTATGGGATTTGTCTTCTTCACAGGTGGTGTCATGATGACATTCACTAGAAGATTCTCAAGACAACTTTTGGGAACCCATATCTTCTTCATAGGTGGCCCATTCCTGCAGTTAGTACCAATATACCTGGCAATCACTTCACCATTCTAATTCTTAAATAGTTTATAGTTTGCATCAAAGGATTCATCAATGATAATGGGGTTAGCACAAGTGAAACCAGACAAGGTGGATGGATCTACTGAAGGTTCCTTTGCAGCAACCCATGTGGTTTTGGGGTACTGCTCAGGCTTCTAGTACGACCCATCAACATTCATTTTCCTCTCGAACCCAACACCCTCTTTCCTAGGGTTTCGGTTCAGAATCTGCTTTTTGAGGACATCACATAATGTCTGATGCCCTTTGAGACTTTTGTACATCCCTGTCTCAAGCAGTGTCTTCAACCTGGCGTTCTCATCGGCAATAGTAGTGGTATCCTCGGCGAGAGGGTTAGTTACCACAGCAGCAGTTGAAGATATTGCAATAGTAGCAGCAGTAGAACATTCAGCAACAGAAGCAGCGTTATCACGCTCAATGCATTTTAGGCATGGTGGTTCAAATACTTCCTGAGCGGGACTGATCTGTTGAGCGTGAAGTGACTCGTTCTCCTTTTGAAGATCTTCATGATCCGATCTCAATTTCTCAAGCTCCTGCTTCCTTTTAAGATAATCGTAGGAAAGCTTTTCATGAGAAGTTGAGAGCGATTCATGTCGACCTTCAAGTTCCTGGTACTTAATATGAAGATTTTTGATGTCTTCAATTAAGGACTGAGACTTGGTCATTTCCGCGTCCAACAGGTCATCGCTTTTGTCTAATAGTTTTTGAGTATGTTCCATAGTTTTGTAACTAGGTTTGGATTCACCATCAGAGTCATCTTCACTTGATGTTTGAAAGTAAGCATCGCGTGATTTTACCTTGGCACCACGTGCCATGAAGCAGTAGGTGGGAGGCGAGTCGTCCTTGTCATTATCATCAGCATTGGTGACGGAGCCATTGTCTTCAGTGTTGAAGATGGACTTGGCAACGTAGGCAGTAGCTAGAGCCAGACTCGCAACACCAGAATCAGACTCCTCCTCAGACTCCACCTCCGCCTCCTCAGAAGCTGACTCGTCCTGTGAATCCATTTCCTTGCCAACAAAAGCACGGGCCTTGCCAGATGAAGACTCGGAAGAAGACTTTGAGGATTTCTTCTTCTTCTTGTCATCATAATCATATTCTTTGCTCTTCTTCTTCTTCTCATTGTCCCACTGTGGACACTTAGATATGTAGTGACCAGGTTTCTTGCACTTGTGACAGGTTCTCTTCTTATGATCATAGGCAGAAGCTTCATCATTCCTTGAGCTGGATCCTAAAGACTTTCTGAAGCCTTTCTTGTTGTTGAATTTCTGGAACTTCTTCACAAGCATAGCAAGCTCCTTTCCAATGTCTTCAGGATCACCAGAACTGCAGTCAGATTCTTCTTCAGATGAGGAAGCAACAGCCTTTGCCTTCAAAGCTCGAGTTCAGCCATAGTTGGGGCCATAGATATCTCGTTTCTCAGATAGCTGGTACTCATGTGTGTTGAGCCTCTCAAGTATGTCAGACGGATCGAGAGACTTGAAATCAGGGCGTTCTTGTATCATCAGGGCTAAGGTGTCAAATGAGCTGTCAAGAGATCTCAGTAGTGTCTTCACTATCTCATGCTTCGTGATCTCAGTGGCGCCGAGTACTTGGAACTCATTTGTGATATCAGTGAGGCGATCAAACGTGAGCTGGACATTCTCGTTGTCGTGTCTCTTGAAGCGGTTGAAGAGGTTGTGGAGAGTACTGATACGTTGATCTCGCTAAGTTGGGATGCCTTCATTGACCTTGGAGAGCCAGTCCCAGATTAGCTTCGATGTTTCCAGAGCACTCACACGGCCATACTGTCCTTTGGTAAGGTGACCACAGATGATGTTCTTGGCGGTAGAGTCCAGTTGAATAAACTTCTTGACAACAGCAGGGGTGACACCTTCACCAGTCTTGGGAACACCGTTCTTGACGACATACCATAGATCGACATCAATGGCTTCAAGATGCATGCGCATCCTATTCTTCCAGTAGGGATATTCAGTGCCATCAAAGATGGGGCATGCAGCGGAGACTTTGATTATCCTGCGATCGACATAGCTAAACTCCAGGTGGTTAAACCGAATCACACAAAACAAGGGAGTACCTTGATCAGATACCAATTGAAAGGGCTAGTTATCGACTAGAGGGGGGGGGGGGTGAATAGGCGATTTTTATGGAAGTCTTCAAAACGTGGGAGTTTTGAAGACAAATAACAGAACCAACACTATTCGTATGCAGTGGAAGGTAGAATACACTAGACAAGCCATAGTCAAGTATTCAATGAAGTGAAAGCACAAAGACTAATAGCGGCTTGGTAGTAAAGATCAGGATGGAAGATGGTATCAAGCCAATCAGAACAGGTAGTCACACAGTGAAGTCAAACAGATAATGCAAGCAGGCAATGACATCATGAAGACAAACTGTATGTAAAGAGAAGTTAGAGATAGAACCAGTGGCTTCAGAAGGATAGGGATTTGTTCGACCAGCTCCAGTTGTTGTGACAACTGTACGTCTGGTTAGGGAGGCTGAGATTCAACTCAGAAGACCTCGTCTTCACCTTATTCCCCATGAGCTAAGGACACTTAGTCCCCGCCCAATCACTCTGTTAAGTCTTCAAGGTAGACTTCCAAACCTTCACAGACTTCGTTCACCGGCAATCCACAATGACTCTTGGATGCTCAGAACGCCATGCCTAACCGGCTGGAGGATTCACAGTCCTCAAGTGTAACAAGTCTTCAGATCACGCGGACAGAAAGACTTCAGTGATGCCAAACACTCTTTGGGCTCTGGGTGGTTTGGGCTTTGTCCTCGCAAGGATTCTCTCTCGAAAGCTTCGGCGGTGGGTTGCTCTCAACCGACAAAAGCCGTATTTCAACTCTGAGCAGCCACCCAGTTATGGTGTAGGGGGTTGGCCATTTATAGCCACTGGGCTACCCGACCTGATTTGTCCGAAATGATCCTGGGTCACTAAGGAACTGACACATGTCGCAACGGTCAGATTTCAAACACACGCGACAGCTTGACTTGGGCTACAAGTCAAGCTGACTCATCCGACTCTGGATAAGATTTGCTCTCATTGTCTTCGCTCGAAGACATAGGATTTGGTTGAGCATCACTTCAGTCACTCTGACTTTGTTCACTTGGACCCCACTTAACAGTGCGGTGGTTCCTATGACTCAATAAAGAAGAAAGGGAAACAACAAAACAACTAAGTATTCGCACTCCATAGTCTTCACTCAATGTCTTCTCATGTCATAGTCTTCAATGTGAATGGCTTCACAGACCACCATTGTCTTCAATGTCTTCACACATTTTTAGGGGTCATCTCCGGTAGGTAAATCGAATCAATGAGGGACTACTACCTGTGTTATCCTGCAATTCTCATAAACACATTAGTCCCTCAACCAGCTTTGTTGTCAATACTCCAAAACCAACTAGGGGTGGCACTAGATGCACTTACAGTTCGGGACCCTCTACCCGAGATCCGCCGGTTTTGACACCAACATTGGTACTTTCATTGAGAGTTCCACTATGCCATGGACGACAGGATTGATGACTCGCCTCGTCCTTAAAGACAATATCACCGCCGGCGGAGAGCTGGACCCAGGCCAAACCCTCCGGCTGGGCAGCTTTATCATGACCGCCCGTTCGGCCGCCAAGCCGACAATGACCTCTCGGGCCATGGAAAATCCCCTTCGTATCAACCCCAAACACTCCAAGCAGATGGATCCAGCGGAGTTTTCGTCTTTAAACAAGCTCCTTGATCGCATCGCCGCCCTTGGAATCACCACAGATTACGATCAGATCGGGCTTAAACCCGACCAAAGAGAAATCAAATCTCCACCGGTCACCCACCAGATAGCGGTAGTCGAGGAGCAAGACGGCGACTCTTGCCTTATACTAAAGACAGACTATGTCCGAGTCACCGACCCCGCAGAGCCGGACACCCACCAGCAAAAGGAGGTGATCGGCCTTCAGAACATAGAATCGGACAGCGGGCATAGGCAACCAGAAAATACTCCGGAGCCTGGACTGTTGAGTCTGAAAACCTTTAGACTCCGGATCATCGACCGGGTCAGGGTCCGAATCCAATTCCACCCACCCACCCAGACATAAGCGCTCTCATGAGCATAAAACAACAGTCTCAGGAAATTGTCCACCACTTCTGGGCCGGATTCCTCCTTGTCAAGGACAAGGTTAAATATTGCCACGACGAGGACGCGATATTTGCATTCTGCAACAATTGCACGAATGAAGGAATCCTCAACGCAACTAATCACCACCGTATACTACACTTCGCTGACTTAGAAACTATCATACAGAAGTACAGCGCAATGGAAAGCGCCTAGAAAGATTAAGCAGCTTGTTGGGAGCCATCGGTCCCAACTCAACCGCTGGTCCAGGCGAAAAGGGCACATCATCATGACAAGCCCAGTCTAATAGCCAAGAAACATAAACCCATTACACGGCATAGAACCGTTCTAGAGGGATGGCTCGATGGCCCATGCAAAATACACACAACACCAGACACCATACCAACCCACAGCCTTAGAGCACGTTGGATACTCTGGCAGGTAGCCAAGAGTGGCGAGGACATCCTTCCCAAAAGTGCCCCAGAGCAACACCCTCTAGAAGACGATGACCCCATAGTATTGACGGTCTTCGAGACATTCGCTTCAAACAGTAAGCGTAAAAGGGCACTTCGCGACCTCGCCGAAGTCTACCAAATCGCCGTGATAAACCCTTGGAACGACACGGCTATAACCTTTAATGCCGGTGACGAACCAAAATACAAGATGATAACCCACAAGTGTAGGGGATAATTGTAGCCTCTTTCGATAAGTAAGAGTGTCGAACCCAATGATGAGCTAAAGGTAGAACAAATATCCTCAAGTCCTATCTGCCACTAATACAACTCTACACATGCTTAGTGTTCGCTTTACCTAGAACAAGTATGAAACTAGAAGTACTTTGTAGGTGTTGTTGGATAGGTTTGCAAGATAATAAAGAGCATGTAAATAAAAGCTAGGGGCTCTTTAGATAAAGAAGCAATAAAATAAATATAGTGGTGGTAGGAGTTGTGAAATTGTCCCTAAGCAATTGACTACTTTACTAGACCGATAGCAAGTTTTATGTGGGAGAGGCATAAGCTAACATACTTTCTCTTCTTGGATCATATGCACTTATGATTGGAACTCTAGCAAGCATCTGCAACTACTAAAGATCATTAAGGTAAAACCCAACTATAGCACAAAAGCATCAAGTCCCTTTATCCCATACGCCACAACCCCTTTACTCGGGTTTATGCTTCTGTCACTCAACCAACCCACTATAAGCGAATCATGAACGTATTGCAACACCCTACAGCGGGAATCCCTCACACCTGCGCGACACGGAGGGCACCATAGGACAGCAACATAACTACAAGCAAATTAAACCAATCATAGCAATTCACCAATCACTGATAGGACAACGAAAAACTCAGACATCATAGGATGGCAACACATCATTGGATAATAATATGAAGCATAAAGCACCATGTTCAAGTAGAGGGTACAGCGGGTTGTGGGAGAGTGGACTGCTGAATATAGATGGCGGAAGGTGATGGAGATGTTGGTGAAGATGGCGGAGGTGTTGGTGTAGATCGTGGTGACGATGATGGCCCCCGACGACGTTCCGGCGCCACCAGAAGCAAGGGCGAGAGAGCACCCTTTCTTCTTCTTCTTCCTTGGCCTTCTCCCTAGATGGGAGAAAGGTTTCCCCTCTGGACCTTGGCTCCCATGGCATGGGAGGGGAGAGAGCCCCTCCGAGATTGGATCTGTCTCTCTGTCTCTCTCTGTTTATGCGTTCACAGATTCTGCCCTGGCACCGTTTCTTTTATATCTGGAGATCCGTAACTCCGATTGGATTGAAACCTTTGCCCAGATATTTTTCAAAAAATTAGCTTTCTTGCGGACAAAGAAGGGCATCAACCGCCTTACGAGGGGCCCACGAGGGTCAGGGGCGCGCCTAGTGAAAGTGGGCGCGCGGGCCACCCTTGTGGCCACCTCGGGCACCGTACCGCGTCGATTCTTCCTCCCAAAAATTATAAATATTCCAAAAATAAGTTCCGTCCATTTTTATCCCGTTTGGACTCCGTTTGATATTGGGTTTCCGCGAAACATAAAACATGCAACAAACAGGAACTGGCACTGGGCACTGGATCAATATATTAGTCCCAAAAATAATATAAAAAGTTGCCAAAGTATATGAAAGTTGAATAATATTGGCATGGAACAATCCAAAATTATAGATACGACGGAGACGTATCAGCATCCCCAAGCTTTATTCCTGCTCATCCTCGAGTAGGTAAATGATAAAAAAGATATTTTTTGATGTGGAATGCTACCTAGCATAATCTTGATCATGTAATCTAATCATGGCATGAATATTAAGACACGAGTGATTCAAAGCAATAGTCTATCATTTGACATAAAAACAATAATACTTAGGGCATCCCAACAAACAGTCATGTCTTTCAAAATATCAATGCTTCATAACGTTATCCCTACAAAATCATATAGTCTTGTATGCTCCCTTTTCTTAACACAAGGTACCCCTCATGCCTATCCCGGTGTCAGCCAAGCAATTGTTTCATACTTTAGTATTCTCAAACTTTTTCAAATCTCACGCAATACATGAGTGTGAGCCATGGATATAGCACTATGGGTGGAATAGAATATGATGGTGGAGGTTATGTGGAGAAGACAAAAAGGGAGAAAGTCTCACATTGACGCGGCTAATCAACGGGCTATGGAGATGCCCATCAATTGATGTCAATGCAAGGAGTAGGGATTGCCATGCAATGGATGCACTAGAGCTATAAGTGTATGAAAGTTCAAATTGAAAACTAAGTGGGTGTGCATCCAACTTGCTTGTTCATGAAGACCTAGGGCATTTGAGGAAGCCCATCCTTGGAATATGCAAGCCAAGTTCTATAATAAAAATTCCCACTACTATATGAAAGTGACAATATAGGAGACTCTCTATATGAAGAACATGGTGCTACTCTGAAGCACAAGTGTGGTAAAAGGATAGTAACATTGCCCCTTTTTCTTCTTCTTTTTTTGGGCGGGCTTCTTTGGCCCCCTTTTCTTATTTAGGCTTCTTTGGCCTCTTTTTTTTATTTTTTTCCTTTTTTTCATGGGGTAATGCTCTATAATGATGATCATCACACTTTTAGTTACTTACAACTCAATATTACAACTCGATACTAGAACAAAGATATGACTCTATATGAATGCTTTCGGCGGTGTACCGGGGTGTGCAATGATCTAGCATAGCAATGACATCAAAAAAGGACAAGCCATGAAAACATCATGCTAGCTATCTTACGATCATGCAAAGCAATATGACAATGAATGCTCAAGTCATTCATATGATGATGATGGAAGTTGCATGGCAATATATCTCGGAATGGCTATGGAAATTCCATGATAGGTAGGTATGGTGGCTATTTTGAGAAGTTTGCACGGTACCGAAGAGGCTAGCAATGATGGAAGGGTGAGAGTGCGTATAATCCATGGACTCAACATTAGTCATAAAGAACTCACATACTTATTTGAAAAAATCATTAGCCATCGAAACAAATTACTACACGCATGCTCCTAGGGGGGAGGTTGGTAGGAGTTAACCATCGTGCCCCCCCGACCTTCACGCAAAGATAAACAATCAAAATACAATGCGCGCCAATTTGGTTACATAGTGAGTAGACCATACGTGCATGCTTCGGGAATCACAAACCTTAACACCATTATCCTTACTAAACACAACCATCTACTAGTACCTCCCACATATTATCATCTCTATATCGCAAAACTAATGCAAGGAATCAAACATATCATATTCAGCGATCTACAAGTTTTATGTAGGATTTTATGACTAACCATGTGAATGACCAATTCCTGTCATCTCTCTAAATAGATATAAGTGAAGCAAGAGAGTTTAATTATTTCTACAAAAGATATGCCCACGCTCTAAAAAATTTAAGTGAAGCAAAAGAGCATTCTACAAATGGCGGTTTTCTATGCGAAGAGAAACATGCAATCCAAACTTCAAATGATATAGGTGAAGCACATGAAGCATTCTATAAAGCCATACTCAAAAGATTTAAGTGAAGTGCAATGAGCATTCTATAAATCAACCAAGGACTATCTGATACCAGCATGGTGCATAAAAGAAAAGTGAAAACTAAATGCAAAATACGCTCCAAGACTTGCACATATCGCGTGAACAAAACGAATACGAAAACATACCGATACTTGTTGAAGAAAGAGGAGATGCCTTCCGGGGCATCCCCAAGCTTAGACGCTTGAGTCTCCTTTAATATTTACTTGGGGTGCCTTGGGAATCCCCAAGCTTGAGCTCTTCCTCTCTTCCTTTTCCTCATATCGAGACCTCCTTGATCAAACACTTCATCCACACAAGACTTCAACAAAAAACTCGGTAAGACCCCTTAGTATAATAAAGCAAATCACTACTCTAAGTACTATAGCAACCCAATTCATATTTTGTTTTTTGCATTGTGTCTACTATAATATAGCTTTTCCATGGCTTAATCCACTGATATAAATTGATAGTTTCATCAAAACAAGCAAACTATGCATCAAAAACAGAGTCTATCAAAAACAGAACTGTCTGAAGCAATCTAAACATTCACCATACTTCTGGTACCCCAAACATTCTACCAAAATTAGAAAAATAAAAAAATTTGTATAGCAAGACAGTGCAAAAATAATCAGAATCGTTTGACGTTCCAGTAAAAAATGTAAAATCACGCACTACAGCCAAAGTTTCTGTCCTGCACCGTACAAACCAACAAGCATTGTAAACATCCTTGTCGGTGTCAAAACCATCGGATCTCGGGTAGGGGGTCCCGAATTGTGCGTCTAGGCGGATGGTAACAGGAGACAAGGGACACGATGTTTTTACCCAGGTTCGGGCCCTCTCGATGGAGGTAAAACCCTACTCCTGCTTGATTGATATTGATGATATGGGTAGTACAAGAGTGGATCTACCACGAGATCAAGGAGGCTAAACCCTAGAAGCTTGCCTATGGTATGATTGTTGTAATGGTTGTTGTCCTACGGACTAAAACCCTCCGGTTTATATAGACTCGGGAGGGCTAGGGTTACAGAGTCGGTTACAATGGTAGGAGATCTACATATCCGATCGCCAAGCTTGCCTTCCACGCCAAGGAAAGTCCCATCCGGACACGGGACGAAGTCTTCAATCTTGTATCTTCATAGT
The DNA here is from genome assembly GCA_021437245.1 of Aegilops speltoides. NCBI lineage: Eukaryota > Viridiplantae > Streptophyta > Magnoliopsida > Poales > Poaceae > Aegilops > Aegilops speltoides. Next base: position 48,504 of record JAHHZJ010000094.1, read on the forward strand.
CTTGGAGTCCGCCGACAATGATAGTCCGGCTGTCCGGACACCCCTAGTCCAGACTCCTCGGTAGCCCTCGAACCAGGCTTCAATGACGATGAGTCCGTGGCGCATATTGTTCGGCATTGCAAGGCGGGTTCCTCCTCGAATAATTCATAGAAGATTGTGAACACCAGGATAGTGTCCGGCTCGCAAAATAAATTCCACATTCCACCGAGAGAGAATAATATGTACACAAGTTCAATCTGGCGACGTATTTTGTGGCATGACGTCACACCACTACCAAGCCTTTACTTGAATCGTTTTTACTATACCACCTCGGTAGCGTTTAGCGGCGGTTTCCTTGGCACGCCTTGTCGAGCGTAGATCGTGTTCCCCTTATTCAGGATTCTAATCAATACGGACGTGGGTAACCCAACCGCCGTCGCCGCCACGCCTCTATCGGCGAGTCCCGAACGGTCACGAGACGGCTCTCGGTATTCTCCTCTTTATAATGGGACCAAGGCTCGTTTCTTTTCTTCAATCCTCCATCGAATCTTCTCCTTGCTCCAAGTTCCAACACCCGAGCCCCAGTTCGAGCGCTTGGACCTTCAACAATGTCCGCTCCGACCTTCGAGGCTGGTGGATGCCCTCCTCCGTCACGGTGGAGGGCGTGCTAAAGCTCATGGAGGCCAAGTACTGTCTTACGAGATTTCTCACAGGTTGCGCGCCGAAGGGCAGGCCATCCCCACCCCCGAGCCCGGCGTGTACGTCGTTTTTGTATCCCATCTCCGTCGGGTTTAGGCTTCCGATGGATCCTTTTGTGAGAGGGCTCATGTTTTACTATGGGTTGGAATTCACGACTTGGCTCCAGAGTCCATCCTCCATATTTCTGCATTTATTGTCGTCTGCGAAGCCTTCCTCCGCGTCACCCCCCACTTCGGCCTGTGGCTGAAGACCTTCAATGTGGAGCCGAAGATGATCGACGGGCGTCAAGCAGAGTGCGGCGGGGCGGCCGTAAGCAGGAGGGCCTATGCCCTGTGGCACGAGGGCTCCTTCCAAGAGGAGCTCGGCTTGTGGCAGCAGGAGTGGTTCTATATTACCGTTCCGAAGGGCAGCAGGCAGAAGCCGCGGCCCTTATTCCGCTCGGGACCTCCACGATGGTTGATGTCGTGGGTCAACCAAGGGCTCAACTGGAGGCCGTCAAAGGACGTGCCCCTATTGCAGGGCCGGATTCGAGACATCCAAGCGAGGGAGCTCGATCTAGTTGTGGTAATGCAGGTCATGCTGATTAGGCGTCTCCTGCCCTGCAAACGCCGCCCTCTCCGGCTGTGTGAGTTTAATCTGGAGGGACCACGGATTCTTCAACACTTCATGGGTATGACACCCGTGTAGATGTACAAATTATTCTTCAGATCACGAGAGGCGTGTCCGGAATTGACCGATGACGCTGGCCTAAGCTGCAATCTCCCGGATACACAAGTAAGTAGCTCCGAGTCCGGACATACCGTTTGTTTGCGTTTCTATGATTCTCCTTTTGAACGATTTCCTTCTAAACAGGAGTGGATAGCGCAAGCAAAAGCGTCTGATGTCGGCCCCCCCAGAGACCGCGCGGATCCGTCTTTGGTCAGGATGTTGGAGGTTGCGTCTTCAGAGGAAGGCGAAGGGGAAAATAGAGGAGCTACCGCCTCGCCCAAGGAGGCTCTTGAAAGAGGGGGGATCAAGAATCCCTCCCTCCAAGGGGAGAAGAGGACCGCCTCCGAGGACCCGGGGCCAAAGCCCCTAAGCGGGGAAAAAAATCTTCACCAGAGGGTCCTGCGTCCGGGGAGGCCCCGGCTGCACAGTCTCCCCTAAAGAATCAGCCCTCCAGCAAGCCGTAAGTAGAAAAAAGGGAGTTTTATAATAAGGGACACCCCTATTTGTGCTTCTGAGGATAACTCAAGTTTTTACCTTGTAGTTCAGATCTCCGTCTTTCGCAAATGAGCTCGTCTTCGGGGGATCTTCGTCCGGAGATGGTGGAGAGCGAGACGCCTCCGTCCGCGGCGCCGTCGGATAGGGCGGACGAGCCTGAAGTGTCATCACGGAGGGTACCCCCGAGTCCGGCAAAGCCGGATAGTTCAGCACCAACTGGTGTGCGGCCGGGGGAGCTGAAGGATCTGCTTGAGAGGGCGTCTATCTCAAAAGATCACCATGCATTGATGAGTATGGTGATTGGAAGGATTTCGTCCGCCGAAGGCGGATTGTGTAATGCCGTCAGGAGTTTGCTGGCGGGGTTTGAGGTATGTAAAAATGACACACCTTTTGACAGTTTTACACATAAAGTGCGCCCTGTATAGATAGTAGCCCCTGAGACTCGGTAGGTTGTCGAAAGCGACAGCGTGCCGAGGATCAAAATCGCAGGTTTCAATTTTCGCCGTTCCTATGCAGGTGGCGGATCGTCCGGGGGCCAGCCGGACTGATGGAGTTGCTGAACTAAAGCGGCAACTCGATGTTGCGGATGCGGACATCACGCTAGTCAACAGGCGACTTGATGAGTCGCAAGGTAAGTGTTTCTTTGCGGTCACTTAGTAAGGGAGCTGTCGGTGTCAAAACCGGTGGATCTCGGGTAGGGGGTCCCGAACTGTGCGTCTAGGCGGATGGTAACAAGAGACGAGGGACACAATGTTTTTACCCAGGTTCGGGCCCTCTCGATGGAGGTAAAACCCACGCCCCGCTTGATTAATATTGATGATATGGGTAGTACAAGAGTAGATCTACCACGAGATCAAGGAGGCTAAACCCTAGAAGCTAGCCTATGGTATGATTGTTGAGATGTATGTTCATCCTACGGACTAAGGCCCTCTGGTTTATATAGACACCGGAGAGGGCTAGGGTTACACAGAGTCGGTTACAATGGTAGGAGATCTACATATCCGTATTGCCAAGCTTGCCTTCCAAGCCAAGGAAAGTACCATCCGGACACGAGCCGGAGTCTTCAATCTTCTATCTTCGTAGTCTTGGAGTCCGGCGGATATTGATAGTCCGGCTATCCGGACACCCCCTAGTCCAGGACTCCCTCAGTAGCCCCTGAACGAGTCTTCAATGACGATAAGTCCGGCGTGCATAATGTTCGGCATTGCAAGGCGGGTTCCTCCCTTGAATAATCCGGAGAAGATAATGAACACCAGGATAGTGTCCGGCTCTGCAAAAATAATTTCCACATTCCATCGTAGAGAGAATAAAATATACACTTAGCTCAATCTGCTGACGTATTATGCGGCGTGTCAACACACCGCAACCAAGCCTTTGTTTGAATTACTATACCATCTTAGCACGTTTAGCAAAGAGGTTTCCTTGGCACGTCCTGTCGAAGCAGAGATCGTGTTCCCCTTATTCCGGAATTCTCATCAATACGTGCATGGGTAACCCAACTGCGCCATCGATGGTGGCGCTTGGGAGATAAGCGAGTTTTACCAGGCCGGTGGGGGACGCATAGTTTTGTCCGCCTATATATAAGGGATAAGGATTTTACCTTCTCACCTACGCCTTCTTCCTCCTTTGCTCATCCATCCCTGCGAACTCAAGCTCCAACACCCAAGCTCGCGCATCTCGACCTTCTCCGAATATGTCCGGAGCGGGAGGTAAATGGTTGGCCTCCACCGCTAAGGAGGAGGACATCACCAAGCTGCGCGACGCCAGATACCTTTCCAGCGATATTGCGCATCGGCTGCCCGACGAGGGGCAGCTCATCCCTACCCCAGGGCCTCATGAGAGGGTCGTTTTCCTCCACCACTTCCTCCGCGGACTGGGCTTTCCGCTCCATCAATTTGTCCGGGGGCTCATGTTTTACTACGGCCTGGATTTCCACGATCTGGGGCCGAACTTCATCCTCAACATCTCGGCGTTTATCGTCGTGTGCGAGGCCTTCCTCTGCATCCAGCCCCACTTCGGCCTGTGGCTCAAGACCTTCAACGTCAAGCCGAAGGTTGTGAAGGGCGCATAAGCGGAATCGGAGGCGCCATGTTGGTCAAATTGCCCAACGTCCCTTGGCTAGAAGGGACCTTCGTGGACTCCGTCAAGGGGTGGCAATCGGGGTGGTTCTACATCACCGAGCCGCACAAGCCCACATGGGCGGCAGCCCCCGAGTTCAGATCTGGAATCCCCACGCAGCTCACCTCACGAAAAGAAGGGCTTGCGGTGGGGCAATCCGGTGGAGGTGACGGGACTCCGAGCCTGCATCAAGAAGATGGTGAGAAATAGGCTCCGGCTTGTCGACGTGGTCCAAGTCATGCTCCTCCGGCGGATTCTCCCGTGCCAAGAACGGGCATTTAATTTGTGGGATTTCAATCCGGAACAGCACCAGGCGCTAAGCGGGCTCTTCGATACAACACACGAAGGCGCCTGGAGGGTGCTGTTCAAGGGCGCCGAAGCCCCTGCATCCATGACCGAAGACCGCGGATTCAGCTCGCAGTCTCCGACTGACGAGGTAAGTGATTCAACCCCATTATGGGACACTTTTGGTAATTAGATTAACTCTAGTGAGGTTTTAATCTGCCTCTTCCTTTGACAGGAATGGATGGAGAAGGCCAAGCTGCTCATCAGCCTGGCTCCCATGCCGAAGACCAGTGGGCGCCCGCTTAGCAGGATCTTTGGTTCCGCACCGCACGTGGTGCCGAGAAGAAGGCCAAGAAGGTGGCCACGGGACTCAAAGAGTTCCAGAATCAAGGCGTCGACGACGGCGAGGACTTCTCTCCAAGACGAGGAGGAGGAGTATTCTCTCCCGGAGGAGGGAGAGAAGAAGAGGAAGGCTTCCCCAATCGGGGAGGCCGAAGGGTCCAAGAGGGGGAGAACTATCCCCCCGGACAGTTTCGCCAACATCAACGTTGGCGAGGATGAGTGGCCTCCAAGGGCCAGGCGTCCGGCAGGATCGTAAGTATTCGGATCATTTATATGCCGTATATTTTATGTCATGCAGTGTCCTTCTAACGCCGCATTCTGCCCGTAGTCCGGTCGGTGACGATCTCCCCGACTCGATGAGCGGGTCGTTGGCCTTGTCGGATGTAAATTCCATCCCGACTGCCTCTACCCCACGCGCCGACAAGGACGCCGAGGTGGGATCCCAAAGAGGGACCCATCAGGAGGAGGCTCGAGGCGCCGCCAGCAGCCTCCGTGCCGTGCGGACTCTACATCGGAACCCGCAGTGGTTCCGAGTCCGGCAAGCAGCCCCTTCGAAAGAAGGGCAGGACCGCGACGCCGGCGTCCTCCGTCCAACTGGAGGCGCCGGATAACCTGTTGGAGGCGCTTAAAGGTGCTTCCATCAAGGAAGAACACTGCACTATCATGAGTGCGGTGATTGAGAAGGTCCAGCTCGCCAAGAGCGGGCTGACCAGCTTCAGCAGCCTTCTAACGAGCTTTGAGGTAAGAAGTTGAAATTATGTAATGTAATACCGCATAGACAAGAGTTCTCGATGCTTAGTTCGGTGTTGGAAGGAAAAGCGGACTAAGGATCTAACAAGATATCTGCAGGTTGCTAAAAATATGTCAATATGGGTTTGCAGGCTGCGCTGCTGACCTCTGCCGCATTAACGGCGGAGGTTGAGGTGCTGAAAAAGGATCTTGAGCGGTCCGAGCAAGAGCTCGGCCATGCAGAGAAGCAGCTCGAGGAGAAAGAAGGTGAGTAACACCTCTTTGAATAAGTACCTTACAGAAAAGGATTTTGGTCGCAAATAAATTAACAAGGATAATATGTGTATTGCAGGGGCCACTAACGAGGTGGCAGCCCTGAAGGATGCCGTGTCCGCGGCCGAACGCAATGCGGCCATGGAACGGGCTGAGCGAGAAAAGCAAGAGGCGCTGGTGGCGGAAGTTCGGCAAGAGCTCCAGGCTCTCATGGAAAAACATGAGGGTTTGGAGCGTGACTCTAAGACTCGAGAGTTCGAGCTTGCCTCGGCTCTCAAAAGTGCCAAGTCCGCCAAGGCCGAGGCCCGAAAGGCCCTTCAGGAGGTTGAGGACATAAAGAAGATAGCGGCGGGTAAGGCATTTTTCATGCAAAGCAGGCATGTTAGTGTGAACTACCCGAGCCTTACCCAATTCCGAGCTCTCGAGGCGTTTGCAGATCTGCTGCCAGTGCGCCTCGATGCCGCCGCATTCTATCGTGGCGAGGAGGGAGCTCGACGGAGAAGGTCTTGGTCTCAAGACTCTAAGGCCGGCCATCCGGTGCCCCCAAGCGACCAGGTGAAGCGGTGGTCGAACTCCTAAGGTAGCCGAGGAGGCCATGAAGGGCCTCATAGTCCGGTGTGGCTGGGACAGCCATGCCCGGTAGCTACTTTGGCCTAGTGCGCGGTGGTGGTGGATGCATGCCCCAGTGGATGTAGTCAAGCGCTCACTTTGCATTGAAGCACTACAAGAAATATGTCAACTTGTGACCACCACTATTGGTCACTGAAAGGTCACAAATTTCCATTTGCGACCTTTTTGTGACCAAAAACAGAAGGTCAATAGCTGGCCGTCATAAACTGACTATAGCGACCTTTCTTCTGGAATGGTCGAAGACGTTTACGACCAAAATATTCCTAATGTGGCATTTTGGTCACTAGCAACCTCCCCAGGCCACATAGGCATCCAGCGTGGCAAGCTGATGTGGCACAAGATTCAGCCCGGTCCAATTCGATTTTCTACATGGGCCTAGCCCATTAATTCGGCCTTTTTACTGTATATTTTCTGACAATTTTTGGTCAGGTTCATGGGCCAAGCCCTACAATTCGGCCTTTTTATTTTCTGGGCTTAGGCCATTTTGCATTCCGTTTCATTCAGCCTTTTCTTTTTGTTTTTCATAAATGCACAATATTCCGAAGACACTATTGTTTGGGCCATAGCCTTTTAGAGCCCAAATATTATTCGATCCAATAGACTAACATTCAGCCTTTTTCATTCACATATTTCAATTTTACACATTTCAACAAAGAAACAATAAATAATTCTCACAATTAAATGATCAAATCCAAAAATCACTCTATGAAACTCGAGAACAAGACATCTCGCATGATCCATCAAGTGTACATACAATCGTAAACAAATACAGAGGCACCAAAACTATTGTGGACATCTCCAAGCTTCTTTCGATCTTCGGTCACAAAGAATGTACCACCTCGTTCGCTTGCCTCGCTATTTGCGTAAACTTGACATGAAAATATATTATGAGCAGACGATTCAAGAAAATGACATTTATTTAATACGATAACATAAATTGAGCTAGCTAGTACCATGCTTTTTGTTCTCCAACTAGTTAAAATGAGATACCCACTCATACAAGATAATGATACACGATGCAAGAGATACCAAACAGATACACAAGTTGAGATGTAGCAGTAGATTCATCAAGTATATATCATGATGTGTATTCATCATATAGCTGTTGAGATCCACCAATGCTCAATGCCAAAAATGTAAGATAATGGTTATGGAAAATAGTAAACTTGTAACCAGATTTAAAACAAGCGTAACAGCAAGGTGATGCCATGACCAAATGCTAACCGAATGCTTTTAATAAAATGGATTGCTTCTAGCTATTGTAGTAACGACATGTAGGTTCCATCGTGCCATGATCAAGTACTCCAAACCATTGCATGCTTTGCGAAATAAAATACTAGATGAATGTCACTAACAGAGCACTAGGTGATTAATGGAACAAGACATGGCAGTGTATGTCCGAAGGCAGTCTTTGCTTGTCGATGTTCTTCGCATAACTATAGGTCGACCGTCAAGTTAGCTACACAAAGCTTAAAAGGAAAGTGAAAAAGACATGGCAGCCTATAGCTATGCCGAGAACATAGACAAGCAGACTGTCTTCAGATATTGTTGGCTTGCGTACCACATGTATCCTTGCTTCAAGTCAGGTCCAGAACTCTTTGTGTGCACATCAAGGCGTAATAGCAGCCTCGGTAGTGCAGCCGCACTTCGCTGCAGGAAAACAAACAAATGGATGAAGCATCTTGGTAGAAACATGATGAAAAAACTGCTAAATGGACACTAGCAGACAAAATATATTAGAATGTTAAATTTAACACAACAAGAACATCTTTAAGTAAAGTAAATTCCATGGCATATAAACACATCAATTCATTCTGCTTTGTGTGTCTTGTAGGTCTGAAACTACTCAACTATCATGACGCAAGGGAACTATGTCAAGAAGCAGTAGAGGTGATTTAAAAGGAAGGACCATGTGTGTGTGTGTAGAAACACACACAAGAAACACCGAACAAGATCTATTTAGTCGGCAGTTTCCATTGCCGAGAGGAGATTTGTGGTTGTGTGCATCATGTCATATACTTGCAATTTGTCATCTGTTTTCAAGTTGCGTAACACATAATACATTTGCCGGGAAATAAAACTAATGCATGGGGTGTAAATGCATCTCAGCCGGGAGAAGACGTTGAGAGTGCAATGGACTACCTTGGTAGTAACTCGACAGAAAAATCTTGACAGACACACTTAACCAAGAGCAGCCTGCTCTCGAATCAAGGATACTAACTTAGATATGAAAGTAGCACAAAGCACAAAGCACCCATGCTCTGAACTTAGAGCTGAAACATCTACTTAGCAGGAGTAGTGAGCAGAGGAAGATGAGAGGGGGAGGGAGATGCTACTCGCCGTGGTGGGTCGCCCTTGACGGCGACGCTTGACCTTGGTGGCTGGGTGCACTGCCGCCTCCTCGGCAGCAGACAAGGTTGGCGATCGCAGCTTGAGGAGAAGGGCACTGAACGAGCACACAAAGATCAGTATCATACCGCACACATAGACACAAACACCCAGCGTCAACGAGAAAACAACATTCAGATCGCATAATAATTGTGCGTGATATAATCGACTTGGTTTATTCTTAAAAAATTATTATCTACATGGCTAGAGACTATATAGATGGTCTACTCTGGTATGTAGGTACATGTGCAGGAGATGGTCTACTCTGGTATAGTAATTAGGCAGCCTTGAGGAACCCAAATCCATGGCTGCTAGATCGAATGAAACAAGGAGGGGCACCTTCACCTTGGGTGGCTGGACGACGGCGCCGTGGATTTAGAGGTCTAGGTGGAAGAAGCCCTTGACGGAGGCGACTGTCGTGGCTGGGTGCGCCCCTCCGCCTCCTCCTCCTCGAAAGGTGACAAGGTCAACGGCTACATGGTGAGGAGAAGGCCCCCTCTCTCCTCCCAAGGCCGCCCTAGTCGCTTCGGGCGGGATCACCTGCAGAGACGAGACAAGAAGGGGTCGGGGTTTGGAGTGGCTAAGGTTCGGGAGCGGGGAGGAGGAGGGAGACTCGCCAGATCGGATGGGGAGCTGCACAATCCTAGCCATGGCTGCTAGCTAGGGTTTCGTTGGCAGGAGGGAGGGAGGGAGGTTGGCGCGGCAGCGGCCGCAGGGGAGAGGAGGAGCCATCGGTGCTCTGCTTTGCTCGGCCAAGCCCGACCACGAACAGGTCGGGCGGGCGCGACCGAGAGGAGACGAGCAGTAGGTGGAGGAGGACCGCGGGCTTCGGCGCGATCTTGGGGAGGGAGACCGCGGGCTTGGCGTCGCCTGGAGGTGGAGGAGCCAACGGCGGCGTGCACGGGTGCGGGGAGGGTGGGAGCCGCTGCGGGTGCGGGGAGGGGGTGGGAAGGAGGTTGGTGGCGGAGATCTGGAAGGGGAGGAGGCGACGAGTGGCGCAGGTTGAGGTACGGGTGTAGGCTTAGGGAAGGGAGGTGGCTTGGGGTGGCGGCGCGGCGAGGATGGGCGCGGGGAGGCCATGGATGCGGGAGGTCGCCGGGCTGGTGCGATCTGAGGGGGACGAGGGATCTGCATCGGGGAGAGGGGAGAGGAAGAAAGAAAGAAAGAAAGAAAGGGGCGGGGTGGATGGAAGATGCTGCCTAGGGTTTCGCCTCGGTGGGGTTGGTGGGGAGGCGAGGAGCGACGGCTATCGTTGGATCCGGGAAGATCCAATGGTGTTTTGTGCATGATCCGTGTGCCTTGTCCACGGACCAATCAGAACGCAATACAATATTATGACCAATTGAATTGGTCGTGATAAATTTAAAAATAAGATGTTAGATCATCTTAGCTATTTACTTGACCTGATACATCCCCTCAAAAAAAATAATAATTGACCTGATACATTGGAAAAAAATGAAACAAATGAAAACCTTCTCATCATCTCATCAAATGTGACCTAGTTTTTAGAAGAAAAATAGTAATAAGGAACTTTTCATTTTCTTTGCACGAAAATTCAGTTTTCATTTTTCGAGTGCTCAAAATGAGTTTTTTTGTGAAGAACATAACAAATATTTGTTGCAAAATTGTACCAAATCATTTTTCTAAAATACTAGACCATATTTAATGTACAAATAACCAAATGGTTGGGTGTCAAAACTTTTAATCCACCTCTCGTGAAAAAGACAAATTTCCGCCGATTCAGCTGGAAGCAGGTCAAATTTGAACTACAACTGCCACATAGTTTGCTATTTATTTTTTCCAAAAATCATTTCTAGGTACATAAGTACATATTTAATCAGAGAAATACCAAAAAAAATCCAAGATTCAACCACTAGCTAGGAAGGTCAAGCCTGCCGTTTTGACCGCATTTTGAAACGGGCATAAAAAATTCAAAAAAAAAAAACAAAAAATTGGAAAACCTTCGCATTGTGTCATTATATGTGACCAAGTTTCCAGGAAAAATAATAAACTTGTAATACGGAAATTATTTTAGAAAAGTGTTCTCATAAATGAGCTATCATGTGTGAAGATTCATGGATTTCAACCCAAACGCTCAATCTCATGGTCACATTCATGGCATAGTTTGTTCAAATGATCTCATATTGTTCACAAGGGTGCATCTTGGAATTCCAAACAATGTTGCCAAAGGAGTTTTCATTTTCTTTGCACGGAAAATTCATTTTCCATTTTTCGAGAGCCCAAATGAGGTTTTTTGTGAAGGACCTACCATATATTTGTTGCAAAATTGTACCAAATCATTTTTATAAAATATTAGGACATATTTAATGCACAATTGACAAAATTGTTGGTTGTCAAAGTTTTGATCCACCTCGTGAAAAAGACAAATTCCTCACGATTCACTAGGAAGGTGTCAAATTTGAACTGCAACTGCCTCATAGTTTGCTATTTATTTTTCCAAAAATCATTTCTAGGTACATAAGTATCTATTTAATCATAGAAACACCAAAAAATTCCAAGATTCAACCACTAGCTAGGAACGGTCAAGCCCGCCGCTTTGACCGTGATTTTGAAACGGGTATAAAAACTCAAAAAATCAAAAATTGGAAAACCTTCGCATTGTGTCATTATATGTGACCAAGTTTCCGTGAAAAATAATAAACTTGTAATACGGTAATTATTTTAAAAAAGTGTTCTCAGAAATGAGCTATCAAGTGTGAGGATTCATGGCTTTCAAGCCAAATGACCAATCTTATGGCCACATCCATGGCATAGTTTGTTCAAATGATCTCATATTGTGCACAAGGGTGCATATTGGAATGGCAAACAATGTTCCCTAAGGAAGTTTTCATTTTCGTTGGACGAAAAAACCATTTTCCATTTTTCGAGTGCCCGAAAGGAGGTTTTTTTGTGAAGGAACTACCAAATTATTGTTGCAAAATTGGACCAAATCATTTTTATAAAATACTAGGCCATATTTAATGCACAATTGACAAAATGGTTGGGTGTAAATTTTTTGATCCACCTCTCGTGAAAAAGACAAATTTCCGCCGATTCAGTTGGAAGCGGGTCAAATTTGAACTGCAGCTGCATCATAGTTTGCTCTTTATTTTTTTCAAAAATCATTTCTAGGTAAATAAGTATCTATTTAATCAGAAATACATGGTTTGATGGAGAGACATCGAGGTTTGGACAGTGGCCGAGGGCCCGAACTCTAGATCGCGAAGCTCAAGATGCCCATCGTGTGGTCATCAAGGCGTGACCGTATGCTGCCATGTGTTCTGGGTGGCCTAGTCATGTCTAGTGGGTTGGGCACTCCCCATGTAGGTGCTAGGAAGAAAATTACAACATAAGATTCTCACGAGGATACCGATCGGTGCTCAAACATGAATTAGCGTACCAAGTGTTTGATTAGCGGTACAGAAATGTACATGGCTAATGGGCGTGAGTTTTGGCTGAGGATGATCAGCCATTAAGAAGACCGTCTTCACAAATTTTCAGCTCAAAAGGAGGAGCCTAGCTGGTACTTGCTTTGCAAACCACCACACTGGACATAAATACTAATGTTGAAGCTTGGCTGAAAATAATGAATGGATTGAGCTGGCATTTGGTGGAGGATGATTATTTGGGCATAGGAAAGCATCAGAGAAAATAGATACTATTTGGACATGCCAAAGTGGTACTTCCTTCACAAACTGTTACTATGAATGTAATAGGAAAATGAATATTTTTGAATTATTTTTGAACTAGGCAAGGAAGGTTTTTACATATTTGACTAAGATATGACCCAAAGAATTTATGAGATTTTTTGGGAATTTTGGGAATGATAGAAATATAGGTTGCTTCACAACCTAGGGCAAAACTGCCACATGGACATGCCACATAGGCAAACTGATGAGGTGGCGCCTAGTCATAGCAACCCACCACAATTTACAAGGCTATGACCATCTATATTGGTCGTTAACAACTAGAAATAAGGCAGCGGACTAGCGCTATTTGCTTTATGACCTTTTCGGTGAGGAAATTACGACCTTTCCACCAAAATGGTCGCAATGGTTTAGGGTTTGGAGCCCCCCGAACAGCTTTTGACCAATTGGTCTGAAATGGTCATAAATTTATGACCAATTCTTCGAGGGTCACTGACAGAAGGTCATAAGTTGACATATTTCTTGTAGTGAAGGCGCTCGTCGTGCCCTTGCCCGCATAAAGGTGCAATGGGGAAAATTGGATGCGGAGAAGCTTCTCACGGACCCACCACCACGGGCAAGGAGTATCGCACGCGGGAGAAGTATTATAAATTGTCTCAAGGGAGCCTGCGATATTGCGTATGAGTGCTCCCGAGATGTAATTTTTGAGTGAACTCACAGATGTTTATCCTGTCGCTGAAAACTTCGCTCATATGCGCCATGAGCAACGCTTGTTTAATTTAAAATATTACCTTTTGTGCGGCCGCTTATAAAATCTGAGAGATGGCAAGTCGTTGGCTTCAAATTTCAAGCCACAAGTTTGGGGTGTTCGGTGATAAACTTGAGCACTCTTGTTCCCATTTTTGGGTCCATCTAGGAGGCGCCAACACCATTTAACAAGGCAACCGGACTTATAGTGCTTGAACACTCTCACTTAGCCATAGAATTCTATAATTTTAAATTTCGTGAAGCCCTCGGTATTCGAAGACCAATTCGGGCGCTTATCCACGCCTTCATCGGACATTATCCGAACTCGTCAAGCGGCGTGAGTCTTTATGACCCGAAAGAACCTCTCTAACAGCAACAGTCTCTCGCCTTATCATGCCGCTTAGTTTTAGCTTTTCCATCGAGGCGTTAACCTGCTCAACCGGGCGCAATCGCAGTGGTTCTCCCAAAGGCTACCTTAGCCGATTTGAACGGAACGTAAGGCACCAAAACATGGGAGCCGGCAAACCCAACTATTGACCCAAGGCATGATTGAGCCGATTCATATAATGCTATAAGTTCGGGTGCCGCACTTGTGAAAGTGTTCGGACTTTATCACACCATAATTTGGGGAACAGAAGCCCCTGGCATATTTGGCCGTACCAAAATATACAGGTGCAAGATGTCATGTAATGAACATATATAAAAGATAACGCAATTGCAAAAAAAAGGTGCTGCATTATTTTAAAAAGTCTGATAGTAGATCGGACTGATACAAATAGTGTGGTAAGCAAGGGATTTGGACTAAACAAACATGTCCCCCTCCAGGGATGAGCTGCAGACTCGGTGTATATAATTGAATTTAATGCTCGTAATTGAGACCACCTGAATGTTCGTCGCGGCCTTCTTTAGTCCCTGACTGTTGTATCATGAATTCGGTAGGTTCACCACCGGACAGGGCTTCTGGTTAACAGGGTCCTATGTACATAAAAGAAGAAGAAAAAATAAAGAGGAAGGAGGCGCACTTGTGAGCCCCTGGTGTGGTCGAGCCACACTCTGGGCCCATTGTGATCGTGCCCCTTTCCCTGCACCCATGGTATCTCCAAAGCGTAATGATGTACGCAGAGTGTTATCCTTGCAATTATGCGCGGGTGAGGTTTGGGGCCGCATTGCTACGCGCGCTCTGATCGCGCCAGGTGGTCTTGGTTGGCATTGGTCCGGGCGCGCTTTGATGTATCCGCTTTTAGCTGCGGACTTGAGAATTGCCTTAGAAGGCTGCTCAGATTTCCGCCATGAGAGCGTTGTATGTTCCTCCGCTCGAGGGAGCGCCCAGATTTCCATTGACCGTGATGATTCCACGAGGGCCGTGCATCTTGAGCTTTAGGTATGCATAATGCGGCACCGCTGCTGAATTTTGTAAACGCGTTCGTCCGAAAGCAGAGCATGATAGCCGCTAAACGGGACTATGTCAAGATTAACTCTTTGCTTCGAAATTATCCGGGATCCAAGACCACTTCAGCAGGATCGAGCCTGCATAGCTTGGCTTCCACTCCAGGATGACACCTTTAAAGGTTGTCTTTGTAGGTTTAATCCTTGATGGGTCTATGCCCATTTTGGCGCATTGTATCCTCGAAAGCAGTGTTCAAAGCTGCTACCGCCATCCATCAGACTCTCGTGAGGTGGAACCCATCGACGATCGGGTCTAAAACCACGCGCGAATCCGCCATGGCGTATGTTGGTCGGATGGTCTCTTCGATCGAAAGTGATCGGGCAAGAGGACCATGGGTTGAACTTTGGGGCGACCGCTCCATCGCATAGACGCCCCAGAGTGCGCGCTTCTCTCCTCTTGGGTATATGGGTCGCGATATCATATTTACCGTCTGCACTTGTGGGGGAAACCTTCGTCCTCTCATCGTTCGGGCGGCGGGTCTCTTCCTCGCCGCCGCTATTTAGCCCGTGTCATTGTTTTCGCAATTAACTTGCCGGCCTGCTTGAACACCCAACAATCTCTATTGGTGTGATTAGCTGGCTTTTCAGAGGTACCATGTATCTGGCATGAGCGGTCGAGTATTCGGTCCAGATTGGACAGACCCGGAGTGGTTCTTTTAATAGGCTTCTTTCGCCGACCGGTTTAGAGCCTCGAATCCGCATTGACCGCCAGATCCTCCTTATCGCCGCCTAAGCGGCGCTTGTTTTGATTCGATGACCTGCCGTTGTTGTCCTTAGTATCCGGACCGCCAGAATTTTTACGGAGATTGTTGCTGCGGCTAGCCAGTGTCCTCTCCCGCACAAAAGCGGTCATTAACGGCGTGAGGGCTGCCATGGATTTCGGCTTTTCCTGCCCTGTGCCGGGCTAGCCATTCGTCCGGATGTTATGTTTGAAGGCTGCAAGGGCCTCGTGATCCGGACAATCGACGATTTGATTTTTCTTCGTCAAGAACCGTGTCCGAATTGTCCGCCGATTCGTCTGGGCTGCTGAATGATGTGGCTTAGGTCATCGGCGCTCAGTGGTCGCACATATGTGCCTTGGAAGTTATCAAGGAATGCGGCCTCGTGTCTTCCCAACATCCAATTGACTATGCGGCAAGCTGTTAAGCCAATGCCGAGCTGGTCCTTTATGCTTGAGTGGGAGGTACTTAATGGCGTAGATCATCGCCCGGGCCATATGAATGTGGAGAAGATAGTCTTCGATCCACACCGCTGGGTCTGTTGTGCCATCGTAAGATTCGCGTTTACGGGTTTAAACCCTTCGGGATCCGATGATCCATTACTTCGCCGCTGAAGCATAATGGGTGTGCGCGCCAGATTGAGCGATATTGCGACGCAGCTCGAGAGAGCGCCGTCGCTGTGGTTTGGCCCGCCGGGTTATTGTATCCGCACGACGGTGTTCGCTCGTGGGTCGAGGGCGCCCACGTGATCCATAGATGGATCTGGATTGCCTTGCTTTGTCCTCCAATATGTCTCGCAAGTCCGGGCGCGCTCCTCTTGGCTTCAGACTTTTGGAGCGATGCCGGGTACGGTCTTGGCTGGGGCCTAGATGCTTTCTTCCGTCACGACCACGGGTGGTCGGTCACCATATCGTATACCGGTGATGAAGGTATGTATGCTTCCTCCTCTAATCGGGGAGCAACTTGCGCCTTGGGTAACTTTTGAGGACGCTCGAAGTTTATACTTTCGCCGCGAGGACCTCGGTCCATCGATCGCCAAGAGGTCCCGATCAGCTTGAAGTCGCTGCTGTTTTTTCTTTAGGCTGTTTGTCGGGCGATAAGCCCGCGCTTGAAGCACTCTTGTTCGACGGATCTCGTGTACGCATTTAATTCATCATCGCTGAGGCTTGCTTCGCCTTCGGAGGGAGGCATATAGTTATCATCCTCAACCCTTCGCCCGCCGCCATCTCGTGGGGCTGAGCCAGATCCTCCCGCGCGAGTCTTGCTGGAGGGGATTGTCTTCGTGCTCTCTCGAGTGTTATTGTCTCTTGTGCCGAATCTCCATTCTTGCTGTGGCGGGATTTAGAGCGGTTACCGACGCAGCGTTTGGCTGCTTCTTTAAAGAGTCCGCCTCCGCCGCTTCTTAGCCATCCCTTCTTTTGGGGTATCCACCATGTATACGCTATATGACGAGGTGGCCTTCCAAAGGCCCTCGTAGGCGCTGGGTTTCGCTTCGCCTCCGCATCGCCGCCCATAGCGCCGATGTCATCGAGTCGAAGTTCAGCATGTCGGTTAAATCCTCGATGGTGGCTACAAAGTGGGTGGTGGGTGGGCTCAATTTCTTCATCGTCCAGAGCCCAACCATCCCGCCATAGTCCGCCAGGTCTCTCCCGATAACGAGAGATGCTTCAATGAATTGTGATATCGCCAAAAGGCGTAGTGTTGAATATGTCCGCGCGGTGAATTTATAACCGCGCCCAATCTTGATCGATTGGTAGGGCGCTGGAGGCTCGGAGTCCGCAAGGAGTCGGAGCCCGGAATCACGAAGTTTCACGGGGACAAGATAGGTGTTCGCCCAACGCCGTGGATGTTGAAGCCCCTGTGGCGGCGCTTCAACCACCGCCCTTGATTCGACGATCGCTCCGCTAATGGCCGGTTGATCCGCAGCGCCACCAAGGCACTGCTCGGGCGGCAGAGCTAGATCATTCCCATCGCCACAAAGGCGGCGCGCCGCCAGGGCTCGAGTCCGCCGAAGATCAAGTCTCCGCGACATCAGCCAAGTTTAAGTTTCCAAATCTGACCGACGCTGGGCGAGCTTCAATCTGCTCCAGATGGCCAAGAGAATTGACCGCAGGCAAAGCCGCCGAATCATTTAAGATCTGTCCGGGAGAAAAGTTCACTCGACAGCGTTGTTGGTTGAAGATGCCATCGTTTATTGGTGACGCATACGCAGGAACTCTCAATGAAAGCACCAATGTCGGTGTCAAACCGGGCGGATCTCGGTAGGGGGTCCCTAATCGCGGCGCCTAGGCGGATGGTAACAAGAGACGAGGGACACAATGTTTTTACCTGTGTTCGGGCCTCTCGATGGAGGTAAAACCCACGCCCCGCTTGATTAATATTGATGATATGGGTAGTACAAGAGTAGATCTACCACGAGATCAAGGAGGCTAAACCCTAGAAGCTAGCCTATGGTATGATTGTTGAGATGTATATTCGCCCTATGGATTAAGGCCCTCCGGTTTATATAGACACCGGAGAGGGCTAGGGTTACACAGAGTCGCCATAATGGTAGGAGATCTACATATCCGTATTGCAAGCTTGCCTTCCACGTCAAGGAAAGTACCATCCGGACACGAGCCGGAGTCTTCTATCTTCTATCTTCGTAGTCTTGGAGTCCGGCGGATATTGATAGTCCGGCTATCCGGACACCCCCTAGTCCAGGACTCCCTCAGGAGCCGAAGCCCACTCCTTACAACATGTGTGTGAAATGCAGATGGTGCCGCTGCTGTGGAGAGCCTTCGGGATGAACTTGCTCAAGCCAAGGAGCAAGCCAGAAGGAGTGATGCGGCTGCCTCGAGGGCAGCCAAGGAGTTAGAAGCCGAAAGTGCTGCACACTGCCGAAGCAGGGAAGAGATGGCCAAAATGGCTGTGAAGTTAAAAGATGCTACCGACCGCAATGAGGCTCTCGAAAAGGAGCGTCTAGCGGGGCGAGAAGACCTGGGGAAGGCCAACGCCGAAGCCAGGGATGCCCGTTCTGCAATGCGGGCTATAAAGGAAGAGCTGCGCCAGCCGAGACATTGTGGTCTGGTAAGCCTTTTCGCTCACGCCAAGGTTTACGGATCCAAAGTATGCTCAGCTTGGCCACCGTGGGGTCCCGGAGGATCCTTATATGGACTTAGCAATGAAAAGGAGGATGCCGCAGTACTTCCGAAGCCGTATGATCACAAGACGTAAGAGCTGTTTTGGTCTCAATTCCATAGTTTGGAGCGCTCACTCGCCGATCGATCGTCACGAGTGGGCTGAGCTGAATAGGTTGTCTGGCTTGCCATGATGGATATCGTGACTCATGTCCGGCCGGATAGGCCCAAGTCAAGAGCTATTTGGGCTTATTGCAGCAATTTCTTGGGGCGGTGCCGCATATCAAGGCGATGAAGCGGTCGGCTCAGATAGAGGGTGCACGGATGGCACTCGCCCGTGAAGACACATTGGACAGAGATGGATGCCACCGCTGTTATGCACCTGTGGTTTGGACGAGAGCCGTTACCCGCCGAGCACTATTTTGGGGATGTTCTGCGTGGTGCTCGTGGTAATAGAGTCGCAGTGCTCAAAAATGTCACGCTCAAATGAACGCTTTTATTTTGTAAAACAATGTTTATGATGTAGGCGCTTTTATACTTGTGCTGCTCAAGTATTGAAATATCTCCTATGCGCCATTTATGTATACGTGTATAACCCGAAGATGGCAAGTCGGCTTCAATTTCCACGCACAAGGTGTGGGGTGTTCGCAAAATAGTGCATTTTCACACTTAATCCGACGCCTCGGTCCTGGAAGGAGGTGGTAGCGAGCAACCGAGGCAACCGGACTATAATGCTTTATCACTTTCACTTAGCCATGGAGTTCGAGGTGGGGCTATGATATAGCCTCGGGGCACCACGCCTCCGAATTGGGCGATGTGCTCGACCGAAACGGTCCTTCGTCAAAGCGAGGAATTCTAAACATTCCATTGGTCGATCGAGTGGTCGACCAGTCTCTCACAGATCATGACAATGGGTTTACGGCTTTCATCGAGGTGCTCGCCAAATTAACAGGGCACATTCGCAGAGTTCTCCGGTGCCGCTAAGCCGATGATACGAACGAAGGCAGCAAAACATGTGGAGCCGGGCAAACCCAACATTTGACCAAAGACATGATTCGAGCTGATGCATATAAGGCCTAATCTCGAGACGCCAAACACTCCCCAAGGTGTTTGGTCTTTATAATAATGGGCGTAACAATGCCCTAAGCCCCTAGTGTCCGTGTACAGCGGGTCCTCCGACGCCGCCGATGCCAAACGCCACCTCTCTCTCGTTATAATGAGAAACCAGGGATTATAGCAACAAGAGACAAGAAGAAAGGTTTACGCAGGTCTTAATCAAAAGAATCTTGAAATGGGTCCCATCGCACGCCTGCATACCGTGTCTCCGCAGCCAGATCCTCGACGGTGTGCACGTTGTTCATCTGTAAAAGGAGAGGAACTTAGTTTAAGAAATCGTGCGAAAAGTGCATAAAAAATTGAAATATTAATAAATTAATAAAGCTGAGCCTATATTAGCTCATTATTGCTTATATGCACAGCCCCTTGTGAAGGGGTGTGCGGCTAGGGAGCCCCTAGCTTATTTATGCCGGACTCGTCTAGCTGTGTCTGGGGTCTTTGAATGACCCTTTTAATGAAATGATGCCACGTGGACCGCGCATTTTAAGTGAAGAGACGCGTAATGTGGTATTGCGTTAAAGCGGACGAAAGCTTCACGTCCCAATAGTGCTTGATAGCTACTTTTAAATGGGGCGACATGAAAGATTAGCTTTGTGCGTTGGAAGTTGTCGGGTGACCCGAACACAACTTCTAGCAGTATGGAGCCTGTGCACTTGGCGTAAGGGCCTAGCACCACTCCTTTGAAGGAAGTGCGGCTGTGTCGAATTTTAGTAAGGTCTATCCCCAACTTGCGGATTGTGTTCGGATATAGCAGGTTTAAATTGCTGCTGCCGTCCATCAGGACTTGTGTAAATTGCAGTCCGTCGATTATAGGATTCAATATCGAGCAATCCATCCCTGCTTTAATACTTCGAATAATCCAGTGGTCAAAAGTGATTGGTTTTGACATCCAATCTCGAGGTTCACTGGGTGGACCGTGGCGACACCTATCTTAGCGGGTGCCGATTGTTTTTCCATACTATCACATGAAGTGAGTTTACTACTTTGACTTCTTGTGGGAAAGTTTTTGTTTTCCTGCTCTGCTGGTGGGGTTCACATCGCCTCGCTATGATCGAGCCCCTTGTGTTCGGGCGTTGAGTCTCGCCGGACTATTTAAAACCCAACAATCTCGGGTGTGGTTTGCGTGCCTTCCGAGGTACTGTGGATTTGACATATCCGATCCAAAATTTTGTTTGTTGATAGCTCATCACCGTTGTCCTTAAGAGGCAGTGTTTTATTGTTTGGCCACAAGCTTTTGAATCCGGCGCCGACCCTTTATTCCGTGGGCTTTTTTTTTATTCCGCGCCGATCCTTTCGCGCCGTGATTTTCCGCTTCCATCTCTCGATCTCGATGTACTGGTCGCTGGTGTGCATCTTGCTAGCCAGCTGTCTTCCCCGCAAAAGCGGTCATGAGGCTTGTTAGCGCGCCATTTTCCTCGGCTTTCTTGGTCGAGGTGTTCGGGCGAGCCATTCGCCTCTGACGTTGTGTTTAAAATCTGCTAAGGCTTTAGTGTCCCGGACAATGACTATTTGGTTCTTTTTGGTAAGGAACCTGCTCCATAATTTATGCTACCGACTCCCGGCTGTTGAGTTATATGACTTAGATCGCTCAGATCCGGAGGGCGGACATAAGTCCCTTGAAAATTTGTTCTAAACGCGCCCTCAAGCTCTTCCCAACTTCCAACAAGAGCTCGGGAGGCTTTTGAGCCAATGCCGAGCTGGCCCTTTGAGCTTGAGGGTAGATATTTTATGGCATGGAGATCATCTCCTCTAGCCATGTGTATGTGTAGTATGTAATCCTCATCCGCACTCCACGGCCTGTTGTTCCATCGATGCCTCTATGTTTATGGGTTAGAACCCCGCTGGAAATTCATGATCCAAAGACCTCATCGGTGAAACATAGTGGCTGTGCGGCGCCTCAGATTTGGGTGTGTCGCTGTCTTCAACACTTGGCGTGTTGTGTTGCTTTCCGGGCCCTCTTTTTGGCCCGTGAAATGGACTGGCCGGGCCATCTGCTTTTCCAGTGATCGTGAGTCGGCTTGTGTGCGGCATCGCTTGTCGCTTTGGCTCATTATCTGCCGCCTATCCGCCAGCGCTCTTTGTTCTTTGACCGTGGGGGTCTATGGCTTCCTCGCAAATTTCGCAGCAGCTTGCGCCGGTAGTTTTTGTTTGGTGGCCATTGCCATATTTGTTCTGGGTCTTGAGTACTTTGCTCCACCTCATTCTCGAGTATGTCTTCCGCTGTTTTGAGCTTCCGCTTTTTCCTTCTTCAGACTTCTTGCAAGGGCGACAGTCTTTTGTGAAGGTTCTATGTTCGTGGTGTGTCCGGCGTGAGGTCGCTCGACTGTTGGTTTCGCCGGCATGGAATTATTATCCGATTCGCCCTATTCGGACGGTTGCTTGGTTGCATGTTCGCCGTCCATCGGTTTTCCCCGCTCTATTGCTGGGTCATTAGGAGTGCTGTTTTTGTCGAGGCGGGTCTTAGGGCGCGCGTCACGCCGCTTTTGGTTGTTTGTCGGCGGATTATCCTTGCCGCGCCTCGCTGTTCCTCGTTATCGCTTCCTTTTGGGGTGTCCACCATACATACGCATGTGTTGGGGTGGTCTTCCAGGCCCTCGTAGGCGCTGGTTCTTGATCGCTCTCCGCATCGCCGTCTGCATCCGCCGATGTCTTAGAAGTCGAGTTCAGCATGTCGGTTAGATCGCCGAGAGTGGCTACAAAGTGGGTGGTGGGTGGGCTTTGAATTTCTTCATCATCCGCATCTCAACCATCTGGCCGTAGTCCGCCAGGCTCTCCGGATAGCGAGAGATGCTTTAGCGATTTCGTGATGTCGCCAAAGGGTGAGTGCCGAAAGATGTCCCCAGCCGTGAACTCTATGATCGGGCGCCCAATTGGATTCGATCGCCAGGGTGCAGGAGGTTCGAGTCCGCAGGAGTCCGCACCTTGGAGTCGTGGAGCTTTATAAGGACGGGTAAGTGTTCGCCCATCGCCATGGAAGTTGTAGCCCCGAGGCGGTGTCCAGCCACCGCCCTCGACCGCGCGATCGGCTCCGGACTATGGGTCGGAGCGGATTCGCAGCGACCTCCAAGGTACTGTTCGTGGCGAGTTAGATCATGCCCATCGTGACAAGGCGGCACGCTTCGGCGCGCTCGGATCCATCGGAGATCAAGTCTCCGCGATATCCGCCGTGAAGTTTAGGCTCCCAAATCTGATCTGATGGCTGGGCGAGCTGATTCGCTTCCAGATGGCTAAGTGAATTGCCCGCAAGGCGGTCGCCGAATACGAAGATCTGTCCGGGAGAAAAGTCTCACCCAGACTGCGTTGTTGTTGATTGAAGAAGCCATCAAGTTTATCGGTGACGCATACGCAGGAACTCTCAATGAAAGCACCAATGTCGGTGTCAAAACCGGCGGATCTCGGTAGGGGTCCCGAATCAAGGCCTAGGCGATGGTAACAGGAGACAAGGGACACGATGTTTTACCTGTGTTCGGCCCTCTCGATGGAGGTAAAGCCCTACTCCCCGCTTTATTGATATTGATGATATGGGTTGTACAAGAGTGGATCTACCACGAGATCAAGGAGGCTAAACCCTAGAAGCTAGCCTATGGTATGATTGTTGTAATGGTTGTCGTCCCACGGACTAAAACCCTCCGGTTTATATAGACACCACGAGGGCTAGGGTTACACAGAGTCGGGCCATAATGGTAGGAGATCTACATATCCAGACGCCAAGCTTGCCTTCCACGCCAAGGAAAGTCCCATCCGGACACGGGACGAAGTCTTCAATCTTGTATCTTCATAGTCTTGGAGTCCGGCTGGTGATGGTCCGGCTGTCCGGACACCCCCTAGTCCAGGAGTCCCTCAATCCTAAAGGCACACCTTAGCACATTATTTTTATAATACAATGGAATTGTACAAGGGGATAATTATTTTTATTGAAAAGGTTATGTAATCAAGATTCGCAAAGTTTGCGTGAGCATGAACAAAGTTCAAGGAGCTCCCCCACTTCAATAATGCCTGTCTTTCTCACTTTCACTTTCCTTTTTGAAAAGTTTTGGGTTCCTGAGGGAGTCCTGGACTAGGGGGTGTCCGGACAACCGGACTATCATCGTCCGCCGGACTCCACGACTACGAAGATACAAGATTGAAGACTCCGTTCCGTGTCCGGATGGGACTTTCCTTGGCGTGGAAGGCAAGCCCGGCAATACGGATATGTAGATCTCCTACCATTGTAACCGACTCTGTAACCCTAGCCCTCCGTGTCTATATAAACCGGAGGGCTTTAGTCCATAGGACATAACATCCATTACAACAATCATACCATAGGCTAGCTTCTAGGGTTTAGCCTCCTTGATCTCATGGTAGGTCCACTCTGTAATACGTATCATCAATATTAATCAAGCAGACGAGGGTTTTACCTCCATCAAGAGGGCCCGAACTCGGTAAAACATCGTGTCCTCGCCTCCCTGCTACCATCCGCCTAGACGCACAGTTCGGGACCCCTACCCGAGATCCGCCGGTTTTGACACCGACATTGGTGCTTTCATTGAGAGTTCTCTCGTGTCGCCACCGATAGGCTTGATGGCTTCTTCAAACAACAACGCCGCCTGTGGTGAGACTTTTCTCCCTGACAGATCTTCAGATTCGGGCGGTTTCAAGACCGCGGGCATCAATTCACTTGGCCATCCGAACAGATCGAAGCTACGCCCGCCGCCAGTCGATTCGAAGCCTAAACTTCACGGCCGACATCCGCGGGACTTGATCTTCAACGGACTCGAAGCCGCAGCCGAAGCGCGGCCGCCGCTATCACGATGGGCATGATGTAGCTCGCCGCCACGGACAAGGTTTTGGTGGTCAAGACACGAATCCGCCCGCCCTCGGGCCCGAGCCGACGCCAGACGAGGATCGGTGGCTGGACACCGCCGGGCTGCAACTTCCGGGCGATAGAGCTCAACACCGACCTTGTCCCCTATAAAGCTCAAGAATTCCAAGGTGTCGGACTTCGCCGGACCAACCTCCCGCGCCTCGCCAATTGAACTGATTGACGCCGATCATGGAGTTCACCGCTGCGACACCTTTTCAAAGACTCGCTTTTGGCGACATCCTAAATTGCTAAAGCATCTCTCGCTATCCGAGAGCTCGGCCGACTACGCCAGTGATGGTTTTGATGCGACGACGAAGAAATTCAAAGCCCACCCACCAGCCACTTTGTAGCCACTATCGATTTATCTAACCGACATGCTAGACTATGACTGGCGACATCGACGTGTGGACGACGATGCCGAGAACCGGCGCTTATAGGGCATCGAAGACCACCCCAACGCACGACGATATATGGTGGGTACCCCAAAAGGAAGCGGCGAAGAGGAACAACGGGCGTGGCAAAGGATAATCCCACCGATAAACACCAAAACGGCGACGCAAGCGCCGCTTCTAAGCCCCGCCGCAAAGACAATATTCCTAATGACCCAAAGGTTAGAGCAGGCAAACCATCGGACGATGAACATGCAACCAAGAAACCGCTCAACAGACTAATTAGATAATCAATCCAATCCCGTGAAACAAACAGTCCGACGACCACACGGACATACCACCGAGCATAAGAACCTTCACTAAGACTCGCCGCCACCGCAAGAAGCTTGAAGAAGGAAAACGGAAGGTCAAAACAGCGGAAGACATACTCGTAATGAGGTGGAGCAAAGTGCTCAAAACCGCAGACAAATACAGCAATGGCCATCAATCAAAGAGCTACCCAAGCGCAAGTTGCCGCCGAATTTGACGAGGAAGCCATAGAGCCCCCACAACAAAACAAAGAGGCCGCCCGTCGGATAGACGCCGATGATGTGCCAAAATCTACAAGCGGCGCCGCACATAAGCCGACTCATGACCCTCGAAAATAGATGGCCCAGCCAGTCCTTTTACGGCCAAAAAGAGGGCCCCAGAAGCAACACAACACGCCAAGTGTTCGAGGACAGCGGTACACCCAACATAGGGCGCCAAGACACCCACTATGTTTCACTCAATGAGGTGCTGGATCACGAATTCCCAGCAGGGTTTAAACCCATAAACATAGAGGCTTACGACGGAACAATGCACTCGAGTCTGGATAGAGGATTATATACTACACATACACATGGCTAGAGGATGACCTCCACGCCATAAAATACCTACCCTCAACCTCAAAGGGTCAGCCGGCATTGGCTCAAAAGCCTCCCGAAAATACTCATGGAAGTTGGGAAGAGCTTGAGGACGCGCTAGAGCAAATTTTCAAGGGACTTATGTCCGCCTCCGGATGCGCATTTATCTAAGTCACATAACTCAACAGCCCGGAGAGTCATGCAAATTTTGGAACAGGTTCTCACTAAAAGAACCAAATAGTCGATCGTCCAATGCCAAGCCTTAGCAGCTTTTAAACACAACGTCTAAGATTTAATGGTTTCGCTGTACACCTCGCCAAGAGAAGCCGAGGACAATGTCCGCGCTAACAAGCCTCATGACCCGCTTTGTGCGGGGAAGATAGCTGGCTAGCAAGATGCAGCACCAGCACCCGAGTACATCCGAGATTAGAGATGGAACGGAAATCACGCAGTAAAGGATCAGCGCCGAATAAAGAAAAAAGCCCAAAGAACACGGCGGTCAATGCCGGATTCAAAAGCTCGCAGCCAAACAACAAAACACTGCCTCTTAAGGATAACAGTGATGAGCTGTCCAACTTAAACAAAATTTTGGATCGGATATGTCAAATCCACAAGACTTCTGTAAGGCCTCGCAAACCACACCCACCGAGATTGTTGGGTTTTCAAACAGTCCGGCTGACTCAACGCCGAACACAAGGGGCTCGACGCATCAAGCGAGGATGATAATAAACCCCACCAGCAGAGCACCGGAAAACAAAGGACTTTCCCACAAGAAGTTAGAGCAGTAAACTCAATTCATGTGATGATACGGAAAAACAATGCGGCACCCGCTAAGATGGGTCGCACGCGTCCACCCCAGCCGAACTCGAGATTCGGCGTCAAAACCAATCACTTTGACCACCGGATTATTCCGTATGTTCAAATGCAGGATGGACTGCTCGATATTGATCCTATAATCGACGGACTATAATTCACACAAGTCCTGATGGACGGAGGCAGCGATTTAAACCTGCTATATCCAAACACAATCCGCAAATTGGGGATGGACCTTACTAAAATTCGACATAGCCGCACTTCTTTTAAAGGAGTGACGCCAGCCCTTACGCCAAGTGCACAGTTCTTTATTACTAGAAGTTGTGTTCGGTCACCAACAACTCTCGACGCTAAAAACTAATCTTGCATGTCGCCCGCTTAAAAGTGGCTATCAAGCACCACCGACGTGAAGCTTTTGTCCACTTCAACGCCATACCACATTACGGGTCTCTTACACTTAAAATGCCCGTCCACGCTGCATCATTTCATTGCGAGGGTCATTTATGACCCCGACACGCTAGACGAGTCCGCATAAATAAGCTTAGGTTTTTAGCCGCACACCCCTTCACAAGGGCTGTGCGATAAGCAACAATGAGCTAATATAGACTCCGCTTACTTATTAATACTTTTTCATATACCTTTTTTCGCACGATTTCCTTTCAAACTAAGTTCCTCTCCTTTACAGATGAACAACGCACACCCGCCCGTGATAACGGCACAACGGAGACACAGCGCAGACGCAAGAGGGACCCGCCGCAAGGATTCTTTTCAGATTAAGACCTCGCAGAACCTTTTTACCGCTCTGTTGCTATAATCCCCTAGTTTCTCATTATAACCAGAGTGGAGCCAGACGTTTTGGCATCGGGCCGCCAGAGGACCCCGCCTGCACTCGACACTAGGGCTTAGGGCATTGTTCTGCCCATTATTATAAAGACCGAACACCTTAGGGAGTGTTCGACGCCTCGAAAGTTAGGCCTTATATGCATCAGTCCGAATCATGTCTTTGGTCAAATGTTGGGTTTGCCTGCCTCGTGTTTTGCTGCCTTACGCTCAGATCATCGGCTAACGCTGCACCGTGGAGAACTATCGCGATTGTGCCCCAGCCGGCCGAGAGCACCTCAAGAGAGAAACCGAAACCGACCGCATGATACAATGAGAGACTAGTCAACCACTCGACGACCACCGAATGTTTAGAATTCTCCGCTGACGAAGGACCGCTTCGTCAGTACACACGCGCTTCAGATTCGAGAGCTGCTGTGCTTCTGTGGGCTATATCGTAGCTTCCACCCTCGAACTCCAATGGCTAAGTGAAAGTGATAAAGCATCATAGTCCGTTGTTCGCTTGTTACGCTACCACCTCCTCAACATGACCGAGACGCCGGATTAAGTGTGAAATGCGCTTATTTTTATAACACCCCGCAGACTTGTGCGGGGGGTGAAGTCAAGACTGCCATCTTTCGTGTTATACACACGATACATAAACGGTCAGATAGGAGATATTTAATACTTGGAAAGCACAAGTATAAAAAGCGATTACATCAGAACCATTGTTTTACAAAATAAAACGCTCAATTGAACGTGACATTCTTTTGAGCATCGCGACTCTATTACACGAGCACCACGCATAACTTCCCAAAATAGTGCTCGACGGGTAACCGCTTTCGTCTCAACCCGGGTTGCAACAGCGTGGCATCCATCTCTCGCCCAATGTGTCTTCACACAGTGCAAGGGCCATCCGCACCTCTATGCAGGCTGACCGCTTATCTCCTTGATATGCGGCACCGCCCCAAGAAACTGCTGCAATAAGCCAAAATAGCTCGTCGGCTTGGGCCTCTACGGCCAGACATGAGTCACGATATCCGCTATGGCAAGCCCGACAACCTATTCAGCTCAGCCCATTCGCCAACCGATCGGGTCACGGAAGTGAACGATCCGGACTATGGAATTGAGACCAAAATAGCTCTTCCGCCTTGTGATCCTTTTGGCTTCGAAGTGCACAACGGCATCCGCCGACTCGCCGCTAAGTCCATATATGGATCCTCCGCACCCATACTGGCCAAGTTGGACATACTTTGATCCAGAGACTGCGGGCGAAAGCAGAAAGGTCTTGCCAGCCACAATGTCTCCGGCCCGACGCAGCTCCTCCTTCATAGCCCGTGATTGACAGAACGGCATCCTTGGCTTCGCGGTGGCCTTCCCTGTGTCTTCTTGTTCGATAGGCGCCTTTTCAAGAGCCTCATTGCAGTCGGTAGCATCCTTCAATTTAACGCCAATTCGCCATCTCTTCCTGCTTCGGCAAGCAGCAGCCTTTCGGCTTTAACTCCACTTCGCACCTCGAGGCAGCCAGATCACTCCTTCCGCTTGCTCCTTGGCTTGAGCAAGTTCGCCCAAGGTTTCCACAGCAGCAAAGACCATCTCGCGCAAGCATAAATATTATAAGATATGGGCTTCGCCTCTTACTAGGTGATCGGGGAATTTTTTACCTTATGACTCGTCAAGTCGCTTCGCTGACTAGCGCGATGTCCGTGATCCGCAACATCGAGTTGCCGCTTAGTTCGCAACTCCGCCACCGGCTGGCCTCGACGATCCGCCACCTACATAGGAACGGCGAAGATTAATACTCATGATTTTGATCCTCGCAGACGTCACTCGACAACCTACCGAGTCTCGTGGGCTACTATCTATACAGTATGCACTTCCATGTGCAAACTGTCAAAGGTGTGTCATTTTTACGACTCAAAACCCGCCAAGAAACTCCTCGATGGCATTATGCAATCCGCTGGCGGATTTAAATCCTTCCAATCACCGTACTATCAATGCACGGTGATCTTCTCGAGATGGACGCCTCAAGCAGATCCTTCACCTCCCGATCGAACACTAGTCGGCGCCAACTCTTCGCTCACGACTCGGGATACCCTCCGTGATTTACACTTTAGGCTCGTCCGCCCTATCCGACGGCGCAGCAGACGGAGGCGCCTCGCCTCCATCATCTCCGGACGAAGATCCCTCAAGACGAAGCTCATCTCGAGAAGGTCGGAGATCCGAACTATAAGGTAAAAATTCGTTATCCTCGTAGCACAAATAGGGATGTTTTTATTAATGAACCCCCTTTTCTACTCACGGCTCACTGGAGGGCTGATTCTTTAGAGAAGATTGTGCGGCCGGGCCTCCTGACGCAGGACCCCGTGAAGATTTCTTCCCCGCTTGGCTTTGGCCTCCGGTCTCCCCGAGGCGGTCCTTCTCCCCGGAGGGAGGGATTCTCGATCCCCTTCCTCAAGCGCCTCTTGGGCGAGGCGGTAGCTCCTCTATTTTCCCCTTCGCTTCTTCTCAAGGCGCAACCTCCAACATTCTCGACCAGCACGAGCTCCGGCGGCGTCTCGAGGGGGCCGACATCAGACGCTTTTGCTTGCGCTTATCCACTCCTCGCCAAGGATAATGGGTTAAAAGGCTAATTGTAGAAAGGCAAACAAATGGTATGTCCGAACACCGAGCCACTTACTTGAGTATCCCAAGGACAGCAGCTTAGGCCGGCATCCTCGGTCAATTCCGGACATGCAACTTGTGGTCCGGAGAACAACTTGTACATCTCCACGTGTCATACCCATGAAGTGTTGGAGAATCTGCGGTCCCTCCGGATTGAACTCCCATAGCCGGAGAGGACGGCGCTTGGCAGGAGACGCTCGATTAGCATCACCGTGCATCACCACGACCAGATCGATCTCCCTCGCTTGAGGTCTCGAACTGCCTCGCAATAGGGGCACGCTTTTGACGGACCCCAATTGAGCCCTTTGTCGACCCATGACATCAACCGCCGTGGAGGTCCCGAAAGGAATGGAGGTGGCGGTTTCGCCTGCCCTCTGAGCGTGATATAGAACCACTCGCCGCCACAAGCTGAGCTCCTCTTGAAGGAGCCTCGCCACAGGCATCGCCTCCTGCCACGGCCGCCTCAACAAGACTCGCTTGACGCTTCGATCACCTTCGCCCACATTGAAGGTCTTCACCATAGGTCAAGTGGGGGTGACGCAAGGAAGGCTTCATAGACGACAATGAACGCGAAATATGGAGGATGGACTCCGACCCAAGTCGGGAATTCCAACCCAAAGTAAAACATGAGACCTCTCACAAAAGGATCCGCTGGAAGCCTAAACCCCGGCAGAGGTGGGATACAAAGATTTACATACTCGCCGGCTCGGGTGGATGGCCTGCCCTTCAAGGGCAGCTCGTGTAAAATCAGAGGATGTACTTGGCTTTCGCAGTTTTAGCACGCCCTCCTTCATAACGGAGGAGGGCATCTACCGCCTCAAGGTTGGAGCCGGACATTGTGAAGGTCCAAGCGCCAATCTGGGTCTCGGGTGTTGGAACTTGGAGCAAGGAGAAGATTCAAGGAAGATTGAAGAAAAGGAACGAGCCTTGGTCCTGTTATAAAGAGGGAGAATACCAAGAGCCATCTCCGCGGACTGCTCGACTCGCCGATAGAGAGGAGGCGGGCGACGGGCGCGTTGGGTTACCCACGTCCGTATTGATGAGAATCCCGAATAAGGGGAACACGACCGCTCGACAAGACGCGTTAAGGAAACCGCCGCTAAACGCACCGAGGTGGTATAATAAAAACGATTCAAGTAAAGGCTTGGTAGTGGCGTGACGTCACGCCGCAAAATACGTTAGCAGATTCAACTTGTGTATATATTATTCTCTCTACGGTGGAATGTGGAATTTATTTTGCAGAGCCGACACTATCCCGGTGTTCACAATCTTCTCTCGATTATTCAAAGGAGGAACCCGCCTTGCAATGCCAAAATTATGCGCTGGACTCATCGCCATTGAAGCCGTGTTGGGGCTACCGGGGAGTCTCGACTAGGGGTGTCCGACAGCCGACTATCGCCGCCACCGGACTCCACGACTACGAAGATACAAGATTGAAGACTCCGCCCCGGTCCGGATGGGACTTTCCTTGGCGTGGAAGGCAAGCTTGGCAATACGGATATGTAGATCTCCTACCATTGCAACAGACATCAGGTAACCCTAGCCCTCTTCGTGTCTATATAAACCGAGGGCTTTAGTCCGAGAGGACATAACATCCATTACAACAATCATACCATAGGCTAGCTTCTAGGTTTAGCCTCCTTGATCTCGTGGTAGATCCACTCTTGTAATACACATCATCAATATTAATCAAGCAGGATGTAGGGTTTTACCTCCATCAAGAGGGCCCGAACCTGGGTAAAACATCGTGTCCCTCGTCTCGTGTTACCATCCGCCTAGACACACAGTTCGGGACCCCCTACCCGAGATCCGCCGGTTTTGAAACCGACAGTTCCCCTCTTCATTTTTTTGTTTTCAAACTTTATGAAAGCACACAACAGAAATAAATGACTCTCTAAAACTTCCGGGTTGTCTCCCTGGCACCGCTTTCTTTAAAGCCATTAAGCTAGGCATATAGTGCTCAAGTAATGAATCCACCCGGATCCCAAGGTATATCAAAGCCAATTTTAGTCAACAATGATTTGTGATTTAGTAGTGAGCACAAAGTAACATATATCAAGCAATGACGAAGTCTAACTCGCTTCCTATGCATCGGCATGTCATAAAAGAACAATTCATGCACACATAGAAAAGGCCAATGCATAGTATAAGCAGTTTCTTGCAATTTTATCATATTCGAAACATAGAGAGGTGGAGATATAGTTCCTCTCTCATAATAATTGCAAGTAGGAGCAGAAAGCACATGCATATCACATTCATCAAAATTATCATGTGCAATGGTAAAAGGCAACCCATCAATATAATCCTTAATAAGCACAAATTTCTTTGATATAGTGTAGTTGGGAGAATTCAAAAAGATAATAGGACTATCATGCGTGGGTGCAATAGCAACAATTTCATGTTTAACATAAGGAACTATAGCAAGTTCATCTCCATAAGCATAATTAATATTGGCATCTTGGCCACAAGCATAGCAAGCATCATCAAAAAGGGATATTTCAAGAGAATCAACGGGATCATAACAATCATCATAGCAATCATCCTTCGGTAAGCACGAAGGGAAATTAAACAATGTATGAGTTGAAGAGTTACTCTCATTAGAAGGTGGGCACGGGTATCTAATCTGCTCTTCCTCCTTTTGTTCTTCGCTCTCCTCATCATCTTTTTCATCCAATGAGCTCACAGTTTCATCAATTTCTTCTTCCATAGCTTCCTGCAAAATATTAGTCTCTTCTTGGACAGCGGAGACTTTCTCAATAAATGCATCAATATTGGAATTGTATTCATAATTTTCATAGCAATATCTAAGTATAGCAAAATTTTCAGGTTTGTAAATTGAATCATCAAAATCTTCAAATTCTTTAAACATAGATTCAATCTCATAAGCACCCATAAAAGCAATGAATTCTTCTATTTGTTCCACATCATAGTAATCATAGATACCATTAGCATAAGAAGCCAAGGTTTTATCATCATTAATTTTGCATGAGAAGGGAAGGCGTGGAGCCTTCATCCTAGAGCAACAAGTACAATCATATCTCGAGCATAGTTACCTAGCATACCAATATAACATATAAATTTGATCCCATAATAGTTTCCCTTTTTGTGTTAAGCAATAATCCCTAAAGTATTCATGTTGATCCAACGTGTCTCCCATAACATAATTGAATGGGGTTTTCTCAGGATTATCAAAGTAGTACATAATATCTTTCACATAATGAGATCGAGGGTTTTAGGAGGTTCCCCATCTCCATGAGTAGCCAGCACACCTATTTTTTTTGGTATTTCGTGTTCCATATCCATAGCTAAAGATAGAGAACAACTTAGAACAGAAAATAAAAATTACTTAGTGATAAAGCAAACAAGCACACACGAGAATACTCACCCCACGCTATGACTCCCCGGCAAAGGCGCCAGAAAAAGGTCTTGATAACCCACAAGTGTAGGGGGTAATTTTAGCCTCTTTCGATAAGTAAGAGTGTCGAACCCAACAAGGAGCTAAAGGTAGACAAATATCCTCTCAAGTCCTATCTACCACTGATACGACTCTACGCACGCTTAGTGTTCGCTTTACCTAGAACATGTATGAAACTAGAAGTACTTTGTAGGTGTTGTTGGCTAGGTTTGCAAGATAATAAAGAGCACGTAAATAAAAGCTAGGGGCTGTTTAGATAAAGAAGCAATAAATTAAATATAGCGAGTGTGGAAAAGTGGTGGTAGGAGTTGTGAAATTGTCCCTAAGCAATTGACTACTTTACTAGACCGATAGCAAGTTTTATGTGGGAGAGGCATAAGCTAACATACTTTCTCTTCTTGGATCATATGCGCTTATGATTGGAACTCTAGCAAGCATCCGCAACTACTAAAGATCATTAAGGTAAAACCCAACCATAGCATTAAAGCATCAAGTCCCCTTTATCCCATACGCCACAACCCCCTTACTCGGGTTTATGCTTCTGTCACTCAAGCAACCCACTATAAGCGAATCATGAACGTATTGCAACACCCTACAGTGGGAACCCTCACACTTGCACGACACGGAGGGGACAGTAGGACAGCAACATAACCACAAGGAAATTAAACCAATCATAGCAATTCACCAATCACTGATAGGACAACAAAAATCTACTCAGACATCATAGGATGGGAACACATCATTGGATGATAATATGAAGCATAAAGCACCATGTTCAAGTAGAGGGTACATCGGGTTGCGGGAGAGTGTACCGCTGAATATAGATGGGGGAAGGTGATGGAGATGTTGGTGAAGATGGTGGAGGTGTTGGTGTAGATCGAGGTGATGATGATGGCCCCTGCCATGCTCCAAGCCACCAAAAGCAAGGGGGAGAGAGCCCCCCTTCTTCTTCTTCTTCTTCTTCTTCCTTGACCTTCTCCCTAGATGGGAGAAGGTTTTCCCCTCTGGACCTTGGCTCCCATGGCGTGGGAGGAGCGAGAGCCCCACCGTGATTGGATCTGTCTCTCTGTCTCTCTCTGTTTCTGTGTTCATAGATTCTCCCCTAGCACCGTTTCTTTTATATCTGGAGATCCGTAACTCCGATTGGATTGAAACCTTTGCCCAGATATTTTTCCAAAAAATAGCTTTCTTGCGGCCAAAGAAGGGCGTCAACCACCTTACATGGGGCCCACGAGGTTCAGGGGCGCGCCCAGTGAAAGTGTGCGCGCGGGCCACCCTCGTGGCCACCTCAGGCACCGTCTCGCATTGATTCTTCCTCCCAAAAATCATAAATATTCCAAAAATAAGTACCTTCCATTTTTATCCTATTTGGACTTTGTTTGATATTGGGTTTCTGCCAAACATAAAACATGCAACAAACAGGAACTAGCACTGGGCACCGGATCAATATGTTAGTCCCAAAAATAATGTAAAAAGTTGCCAAAAGTATATGAAAGTTGAATAATATTGGCATGGAACAATAAAAAATTATAGATACGACGAAGACGTATCACAAGACAGTCCGAGTGCCAGCCACATTAGTCCTTAGTCCCATCATGGACAACTTTAGACTCACTAAGGTCCTCATGGACGGCAGAAGCGTACTAAACCTCATCTATGAGGATACACTCCACAAAATGGAAATAGACAGGAGCCGCATCAAGCAAAGCAGCACGACCTTCCGAGGAGTCATTCCTAGTCGGGAGGCGCAGTGTGCGGGAAAAATCACACTTGACGTGGTATTCGACACGCCAGAGAATTATCGGTCTGAAGAGATCACCTTCCGAGTGACTCCTTTCAGCAGCGAATACCATGCCCTGTTGGGGCGGGAGGGTTTTACATGCTTCCAAGCTATACCCCATTACGGGTATATGAAGCTCAAAATGCCCAGACCAAACGGTATAACCACTCTTGTTAGTGATCCGGAAATAGCACTCCGCGCCAAAAACAAAACCATATCCCTGGCCCTTGAGGCATTATCTGAAGCCCTCGCAGCCAAAGAATTAACCACACTGCACTCTACGGTGGATAAGGACGATGCGATCTTAGACAAACGACCCAAATCCACCTCCTTCAAGCTGGCAGAAGAAATAGTCAAATTCCAGGTCCACCCAACGGACCCCAAGAAGACAGCATCTCTTGGAGCACAACTAGACCCAATGGTCGACGCCGCGCTACGGGATTTCCTTCATGAAAACTGGGATATATTCGCCTGGTACGACTACAAAAAAAAGACACATCAGTGACATTTTGGGCCGAACGAATTTTTTTCTGTCATACATATGACACTTCTATGATGATAATCATGACAAAACCCGGTATCATCATAGATGTGGTGGGCTCCTACTTCTATGGCAAAAAATCATGACAGAAAATGGGCTTTTCGTCCTGGGCGGGCCGGAGACGCAGCTGCATGACATTCTTTGGGCCGTCCATGACGAAAAAACCATGGTAGAAGCGAGGGGGAGGAAAATTTCGGGAGTTCCCTGCTACATCGTGGAGGTCGGGGCCGAGCGATGCTGCTTTCTCGTCAGACACGACGCTGCAGCAGTGTGCGTAGGCGCTATTCTAAATGAACCTAAGCGAGGCATTAAGCTCTCATCAACCCGAGCGATCAGACCGCAGCTATGTGTTATGAACTCGAGCGACGATTCTTCGCCATCGCCGCTAATCAAGCCGATCGATGCTGCCTCTCCGATGAACAAAGTGAGTGTTATGGGGGGTTGTAAGGAATAAAGGAGCGGTGGGAGTGGATGAACAGGACCCGTGGCATTGCCTCTGGATGAACAGGACCCCATGGTGTGGAGGGCTGGATGAACAGGATGACCCCGTGGAGGGCTGGAAGAACAATAGACGGTGGAGGGGTGGATGAACAGTAGCCCGTGGAGGGGTGGTTGAAGAGGAGCCCGTGGAGAGGGGTGGTTTAACAGTAGCCGGTGGAGTAGCGCGCGGTGGAGGCTGGATGAATAGGAGCCCGTGGATGAACAGTTGCAGGTGGAGGCTGGAGGAGGTCGACGGTGGATGAACAGTAGCCCATGGAGGCTGGAGGAGGTCGACGGTGGAGATGAACAGTATCCCGTGGAGTCCCGTTTTGTGGTACGCCACACCCCTCCCGATGAACAAGACCCCCGTTTCGACCGTAGCGCTCCAACACAAGTCCGTTTTGTCCATTTTGCGGTACGCGACATCCCTCCCGATCAATAGGACCCCCGTTTCGACCGTAGGAGGTCTGTTCGTTTTGCGATACGCCACACCCCTCCCGACAATAGGACCCCCATTTCGACCGTAGGAGGTCCGTTTCCTCCGTTTTGCGGTACGCCACACCCTCCCGATCAACAGACCTGCTTCACCGTAGGAGGTCCGCTTCTCCGCTTTTGTGGTAAGCCGCACTCTCCCGGCGAACAGGATCCCGCTTTGAACGCGGGCCGTCAAACACAAGGCCGCTTTCTCCGCTTCGCGGTACGCCAGCCTCGCTTCATCGCTTGTTCCGCCCAAGCCTCCCGATAAACACGACGACGCTTCCGCTCCGACCCAGCCGGTTGGCTCCCCATGAACACGACGATGACGCTGCTCCGCTCCGACCCAGCCATGTACACGAGCCCCGCCGACGATATATGCGAGAGTAGGCATTCGAGACCTCACCAGATGTACACATACGCGGGTCAGATTTTCTTTCTGGCGCGACTAGCCGCTATACATACGTACATGCTACGCGCGCTTACTACTTATTAACGAAGCGCTGCCTCTACTACTTACACGCGCGCGCTTACATCCACCAGATGTACATACACGTCGCAACCGTAATGACAATGCTACGACGCTTCGACCAGGTGGGTCCCGACCGCCGTGCACTTCCTTGCGGCGAAGATGTAGCCGGTGGGTCCCAAGCAGCGTGGGGCTAATCGCTTTTTGCCCGGCGCACTTCCTGCGCAAAGATGCAGCTCATGGGTCCCAAAGAGTGTGGGGAAACGCTTTTCATCGAATACGATGGCCCGTCCGGTGGGTCCCCGCCGCCGTAGAGGAATAATTATTTTCCGTGATAATAAGGAGGCACTTCTTGTCGTGACTGTGGACCCAGCTGTGAGCCTCTCCACGATAGTCCACGTCCGATGGAAGTTGTTCCTGACCATGTTGACCACACTGCGCCGAGAGCACTGTGGCGGTGGACGCCGGGCGCAGGCGAGGAAGGGGACAACGGGAGCCGAGGAAGACGCGGCGGGAAGCCCGCGCGAGAGGAGTACGAGGTTCACCGGTTCGGCTGTGGTGTGAGGTTGCCGTCGCCGCAGGGCCTGGCCAGCGGTGGGAATAGTAGGGGGCGGTGAGGCCTCCGCGGCAGCACATCCGGCCACGGGAGGTAGGAGCATGCGGCACGACCGGCGCTACTTTGGGCGGCTAGAGCAAGAAGACCAGAGGTTTAAGAAGCACTACGGCCGTTGGATGGACATCGTATGGTCACTGGAGCTAGAATCGTTTATATTGACTAAGTTGACAAAACCCTCCGTCCCCGTCAACTTAGTAGGCCCACAAGTCAGCCTCCCACCAAGGTGGGTCCCAACTAGCAGGGGGGGGGGTATTCATTTTTTGTGCGTAATAAGGAGGCACTTCCGGTGGGTCCGAGCTGACAGCAGGGGGAACATTTTTTTTGCGAAATACATTGGCCCGTCGGGTGGGTCCAAGTAGTCTGAGGCAAACGTTTTTTTGCGAAATACAGGTGGCCCGTCCGGTGGGTCCCTGCTGTCAGGTGGAGGAATAATTATTTTCCGCGTAATAAGGAGGCACTTCCTTGCGGCCGCTGTGGACCCAATTGTCGCCTCTCCACGCAAGATTCTTCTCGATGGAATTCGGTCGCTGACCACATGGACCACGCCTGGCCAAGAGCACCACGGCGGTGGACGACGGCGAGGACTAGGAAGGGACGACGCGGAGCCGGGAAGACGCTGGCAAAGGATGCCCACGGAGGGGAGTACGAGGGTTCACTGTTCGCCGCTACCTGTTGTCATTGCAGCATAACAGGGGTGTGGGTGAGTGGAGGAGGGATGTCCTGCCAGCCGCCTGAGTAGTATGGGGTGGTAGGAGGCTCCGGGCAAAGACAGCCACCACGGAGGCAGGAGCAAGCGGACGACCGGCCGCTTTGGGCAGCCGGAGCAAGAAGACCAGAGGTTGAAGAAGCACTACGATCGTTGGATGGACATCGACGGTCAATGAGCTAGAATCATGCAGATTGACTAAGTTGACAAAGCCCTTCGCCCCTTCAACTTAGTAGGCCCACTATACCGGGTCCCAGCTTAGGTGGGGAGTATTCATTTTTTGTGCGTAATAAGGAGGCACTTCTTGCGGCGAAGATATAGCTGGTGGGTCCGAGCTGCCAATGGCGGTAAGTTTTTTCGTGAAATACGAGGCCCTTTCTGGGTCCCGATGTTAGGTGGAGGAATCATTATTTTGCGCTGTAATAAGGAGGCATTTTCTTGCGGCGGCCGTGGACCCACTGCCGATGCATGTCGGTGATTGACCACGTTGACCACGCCACGCCGAGAGCACCGAGGCGATGGACAACGCGCAGGCCTAGGAAGGAACGACACGGAGGTGGAAGACTCGGCAGCTTGTTTCCCACGCGGAGGGGAGTACGATCAGACGAGGGTTTACCGTCTGCCCGCCGTCACGGAGAATAAAGCAGTGTGGGACTGTGGTGAGTAGAGGGATGGCTAGGCCAACGATGGGAGTATGGTGGGGCGGTGAGGCTCATGGCAAAGATAGCCGCCATGGGAGGAGGGAGCAGGCAGTCCCGCCGGTGCTTGTCTGAGCGGCTGGAGATGGAAGAGCAGAGATTGAAGAAGCATGACGGCCGTTGAATGGACATTCAACAGTATACATGCAATCTGTGGAAAGCCTCAAATTTGTGGAAAACAGCTTATAGCCCATCTGCCATTATTTCAAATAATTTACATCCCATTTGCTAATTCTTACAGGTTTTTATATTCTATTTGTTAGCATTACAGCCCATATTATGGCCACGGTTAAAAAATTATACGAAATTTTGCATATGTCAGTGCGGTCTGAACTGTTTTTAATCCCGAAATTTTGAGTCACATTCAGACTGATTTTAAAAATAAATGTATATCAATATAAAATCCAATAAATTGTCCACGCATAAAAATCAATGCAATTTAAAATCTCGAAATGAAAAAAAGATATTTGAAACTAATTGCCGGTTTGATGTGTTTTAAAAATGCACATCCCATTTCTCATTACCGATAGGCCATTTTCTCGGCCAGCCGAATGAAGCTCTCCTCGCCTTGAAAGATTTGCAGCCCAACAGGCCTCATAAAGTGACTTACTTGACAAATCACAAAAAACTGGGCTAGCCATTTTCAGAAAGAAAAAAAACTACTGGGCTAGTCTGTGGTAAACATAAAAGAAAAGTCTGTCTAGACAAGCCAGAGTGTCCCGCACAGCCCAGTTGACACCCTGCTTCCGTCTCAAAAACAAATTAGATAAATTCCACTCCAATTATGGTGATTCACAAAAATGCCACTGCAATTTCCCAACTTTGAAAAATGCCACTGCAACTTTTGCAAACCTTGAAAAACGCCACTGCAGTTTGCAAAGTTTGAAAAACGCCACTCCAGACTTCGAAAAATGCCACTAGAAATGACATGAAATGGCATTTTTGAAAGTTTGGAAATTCCAGTGGCATTTCTCGGATACACCAGATTTGGAGTGGCATTTATCAAATTAACCCAAAACAAAAATAACTGGGCGAGCTGCTGGGTCCTCGTGTCACCGCCACAGTAATTCTTCTCATTTATTGACTACGCTGACAATGGCATGGGACCCAGATGTCGAAATCCACTAGGAGGAGCCTTTTTTATTGGCTTGAAATAAGGAGGCACTTGCTTATGCATCGCCATGACCTTGGCGGTCCTCGCTGTCATCCTCTCCATGTACAATCATCTCCTGATTGTGTACGCGTCAACTTGCTAGGCCCACAAGTCAGCCTCTAAACCCATGGAGGACAAATACAACCCATTTAAAAAAATAACAACCCATTCCATACGTTCAAACGGAAAGTTCAACATTCAGAGCAAAGTAATAGGTCTGATCCACATGTAGAGTACTGAACTTCCACGTTGACAACCATCATAGCCAAGTTAACTATCTACTCCCACTAATACTCTAGTAGCGTACAAGTACTAACTTACTCTTAGCTAACTAGACGATGTCGGCCGCCATCTATGGTACACACTAAACGCCAGCACCGGCGTCTTGCGCCTCGCCTCGGACTTGCAAGAGGTGCGATAGGGCGCTTTGCTCGCACGTGTTGGCCCTTTCCATGCCGGCATGGTCCATCGAAGCTTCGGCTTCCAAGCGGGAAACCCACTTGACGAGCTGGTAGTAAAAATCGGTGTCGCGAACGCGTGCGTGCCCAACAGCCTCCAAGGCTATTTGCCGCACCGCCCATGTAGTCAGCCTCAGCTATGGGCGCCTGCCATGACTTAGAGCTTCGCGCGCTGCTGCTCCATGTCCCGCTAGTGGCGCAAATCGATACGCTGCCTCCGCCAGCGGTCACGCCCAACAACTCTCCTGCTCCTCCGCCATGCGGTCGCGCCCAACAACTCCTCGATCTCCTCATT
Source organism: Aegilops speltoides (assembly GCA_021437245.1). NCBI lineage: Eukaryota > Viridiplantae > Streptophyta > Magnoliopsida > Poales > Poaceae > Aegilops > Aegilops speltoides. The sequence goes on from JAHHZJ010000094.1 coordinate 89,441, forward strand.
GCCATCTAAAGACAGATAGAATGCCTCCTCCTCCGCCGCCTTTCGTGAAAAACCGAACACTAGTTCCGGGCGGCGATCGCTTCCTTGCCGCCATCATGGACGGGCGGTGGCGACGGGCGAGCGACGCCGGGCCGGTGTGGGCTTATGAGGATATGGCGAAGGTCACGTGACACCGGAGAAGGTCGAGAAACAAGACTTATAGGGGAAGGTAGCGACGGTCAATGGAATTCAATGCATATGGTTTAGCGCCACCTTGCCGCGAAAACTAGAGAAACTGAATTATGATTGTGCCGCCCCGCCCCATCTGGTCGACGCCGCATGGCGGTCAAACGAAGTGCACTCAATCATCTCCTCCTTGTAAATAATGACTCCACGGATTTAAAAAGCCCGCAACAATTAAAGTGTATCTTTTTTCGCATCGCTAGCTGCCTTAATTACGCCGCCGCATGCAGCACTCGTAATCGCCGCAGCAAGATATGAAGAAGATGCAACGAGTCGCAGCCGAGGGCATGCATGCAGCCACTTAAGTCGCTGGAATTAATTAGGCTTAAACTTGCATGCCGCTAATTATTGCCATGCCTTGGTCTTGCCGCTTGCTCACGGACTAATAAACCTGGACGGAGGGTGTACCTTGGTTGGTGAGAGGTTTGAATTAAGCCCTGCAAACCGGAAAGGAGGTACTAGTATGTGCATGATCCGCTATTTATTCGCTTAGGATCGAGTAGGTCGCTTTTTAAATTGAGCCCTCGCAAACCGGAAAGGAGGTAGTACGGCGTGATCCGCTATTTATCCATGTAGGATCGATAGTGTAGCTTGTCGCTTTTCATAGGTAGGCATTTTTATCCGTAGGATCGATAGTGTAGCTTGTCGCTTTTTCAGAGGTAGGCATTTTATTCAAAAATGCCACTTCGCATCTTATGCCGCAAATAAAACTGCCAGAGCACATTTGTAGGCTAGCTAGTGATCGATCAAGAATTTGTAAACACTAAGCGAACAGAAATAAGCAACTGTTAATGCATCTCAATGATTCACAGATCATATACAAATATGTAGCTCCAAAAGCAAAGATCGGCCACTTCAGATCTTGCGTCGCAACTAAAACTAACTAGTACGATTCCCATACATAAGATCAACATGTTAATGTTGGGGAAAGTAGTAATTTCAAAAAATTTCCTATGCACACGCAAGATCATGGTGATGCATAGCAACGAGATGGGAGAGTGTTGTCCATGTACCCTCGTAGACCGTAAGTGGAAGCGTTATGACAATGCGGTTGATGTAGTCGTATGTCTTCACGATCCGACCGATCCAAGCACCGAACGTACGGCATCTCTGTCGTAGTTCTAAGTCTGACAGTAGAGTGGGGGGTAGATATGAAGAGGCAAGGTCCTAGCTATGGAGAGGTTGTAAACACAAGCGATGTACGAGTTCAGGCCCTTCTCGGAGGAAGTAAAGCCCCACGCCCCTGAGCCCCGAGGCGGTCGAGTGGATTATGTGTATAGGTGTTACAAGAGTGCGAACCCCTACCCGTGGAGGGGGTGGCTTATATAGAGTGCGCCAGACCCCCGTCACCTCAATGAATGGAGGGTTTAAAGCACATAGTCCGGGCGCATCGTAACGCCCCACATAAAGTGCCTTAACTATCATTAGGTCTATTCAATTACAGTGCCGCTGCGCAGGCAGAGTGCCTTCGACCTTCCGTAGTCGAAAGTGTATCTTCATGGTCGAGTGAGTCTCCATGGTTGAGTCCTTCTAGTCAGTCGAGTGGGTTCCTCGTTGGTCGACTGGAAGGTAATCTCTTCTAAGGATGCCCTTGGGTAGGACATTTAGGTCAGGCCTATGACCCTACCCTAGGTACATGAATCCATCATTAGCCCCCGAATGGATTGAGGCTTGAATGAGGAAGGAGTTGATGCTGTTACCGATTGATTTTTGGCATATTGGCTATGCGTCGTTCGTGACCAAGATCTTCTTTGTTGATAATGAGCAACTTTTCTTTAGTCGACTCGATCCATTCTTGTCTTTCGTCGAGTGACCTTTTAGACATTGCCGGTTCCCGAGCGATGGATCATAAGAAATCTCGCGCCTGACAGACCGATCTGCCGCTCGCGGTTTCCACGGGATACGAAATTTGGGGAAGCGCGCGAAGCGGAACGAACCGCGGCGCTCGGACGGGACAGGACATAGACGCCTCGATCTCCGCAAGGCTGCTTCCGCCATGATCGGTCAATGCAACTGTTTCGGATATGATTAGATTGACCGGTCCACTTGTCATCCACTGAAGGGATGTTATAAATGCGCCAGCGAGGGTTTTCCGAACAAAGCTTCGCTTCTTTCTTCCCCGCTCTCCTCGCTCTCCGCCTAACGCAGCTCACTTCTCCTCCGCAAAGCTCCTCCTCGCGCATCTCGCCGGCAGCCATGGTCAAGGACAAGACGGCGGTGCTAGAGCGCGCAAAGAAGGCGTCGGCGGCGGAGAAGGCGAAGGGGAGATCCTCTAGCCGCGGCGGGTCTTCCTCTAGGTCCCGCTTGCCGAAGGGCTGGGTCCAGGGGGATTGGATCCAGTCGACCATCAGGGAGAAGGACCTCCTCGACATGGCCGACGACGGGCTGATCCCTCACGACGCCGCAAGGCTCCCAGGAAAGAGTGGCAACCTCACCGAAGAGGGTGAGGCGCGTCTCGCCACTCATGTCGATCGCGGATTTTCTCGCCACCAAGTGTTTTCGTGGTTTCTTGAACTCTTTGAGCCCAACTCCACCATTTCACCCCTAACTCCATCACGATCTTGCTGCGCTTGTATCCATGTGTGAAAATTTCTTGGCCGTCGATCGCGACTGGGCTTGTTCAAGCACATCTTCACGGTCGCCTCAGACCGTGAAGAAAGCGAGTCCAGCGATGAGAAAACCCCTGTTGTCCAAATGTGGGGGCCCGGGATTCAAGTGCGGAACAAGAGCACCTTCCCAGCCATGACGCTCCCGAAGTCGGTCAGGGCTGGCGTCGACCGGTTCTATCAAGAAGAATGAGTCGACGCTTAGGATACCGAGTGGACTCCCCGCCATTCACCATGGACCGAGTGAACAAGCCCTCCTCTCAAGGTGATTCCGGAGGAGAGAGCCGACGGAAGATGTTGATGGATCGCGGGTGCGCTTGGTTCGGGACGGTGTTACTAGCATGGACCTTCGAAGTTTTCTTCGCGACGATCCAGCCTCTTCGCCCCGAGCCATTGCATGTGGTTGTACCGCAGAACTCAAGACGAGACTGGTCCACCCGAGGCAATGACGACGCCATAGTGGAAAGGTGGATGGCCGCGTCATCGGGAACAAGGATAATCCCTGTGGATCCGTGGAGGATTCTCCACTGACCACCACAGCTGCCTGCATAAGGTACTTCGCTTCCGCCTTCCATTGTTTACTTGTCGATGATTTCAGATGTTCTCAGAAGTTGGTCGATTGATCTCTGGCTTGACGTCTTTTAGGCCCTCACTGAGCTGTACTCGATGCCCAATGGAGCTCAGGCTCCAACTAAGGAGGGTGAAGCCAGCAGGGGCGAGAGCCAGGAAGAGTGGGACTCAGACGCTGCCGAAGATGACGATGATGACGACGTCGACGATGATGAGGACGAAGAAGAGGAGGAAGGGGAGGTTGCACCGCCGCGCTCGGAAAGGCGGTCGAAACTTGTCCATGACCCCGATCGAACGCGGCAGTGGTTGCGATCGCCAGTCGACCAAACGCCTCGACCGCTTTCTCCGCGCCGATCGAGAAGGCGCCAAGGCGAAGGTGGCTCCGCCGGCCCACCAAGCTCCCGGCCAAGATGAAGGTGTCTATCCCCACCATATCAGGTAAACATGTTACTTAAGTCTCCTTGTTTTGTACAAACTTTATCTCCGGTTGATACTGAGCTAGTTTGACTCGATTCTTTGAACTTCAAGGCGCAACTTCGAGACCTCGTGCAAGGTCAAGACCATGAGATGGAGGACGCAAGAACTTCCAATCCTCGGTACTATGCTCTTAATTCCGCCTTTAGTCGACCGATTCGTGATCTCTCGATTCTCGATTCTTTTCTCGCAGCTCCATCCAATGTTATCACTCTTCCCGATGATGACGAGGATGAGGAACCGCCTAGCACAAAAGGAGTAGGAAAGATCCGCCGACCGGGTGGCACAGATGACGGTGCTCAAACTCAACATTGAGGGGAGAACACTACTCGACACACCGTGTCTTCATGGGTGCCGCTGATGAGTGCTCATCCCACTTCGCCGAAAGTGCCGCATAACCTTCTCACTTCACGGCACCATGTCCCGTGAGGACTAAGCCAGCTGCCAAGGAAGCGATACGCTGCTGTGGGCTATGATGGAGCAGATGAATAGCATCCGGATGCGAGCCAAGCAGCTTACGATGCCAGCCCGCCTTCAAAGCAACGCTCAGTCACGACCACCACCGCTCTGTTAGGGATATGCTATCAAAACTTTTCTTTCTCGAATTATAGCGCCACCCACTAGGTGTGTTGATAAAACTCCGTGTTAGCGGGCACGCTGAGTGCAATCGCCGGGTGTAGTCCCCAAGGCTAAGGTCGATCACCGGTAGTCGGCCTTATGCTTTATAAGTAAGGCTTTTTTGTCATTCGACCGATCGAATGGATTTCAAACCGTGGGGCACGCTGAGTGCACCCACCGGTGTAGTCCTCGAGATCGCGGTCGATCGCTGCGCCGACTACGCTTGAAGAGCACATCCTTTTTTTGGGGTCGACCGTCGACTGCCTTGAACAAAATTAGTGGGGCACGCTGAGTGCACCCACCGGGGTAGTCCTCGAGACTACGGTCGAATGCTTGCATTCGGCCGTAGTCTTAGAAACGGTGATTTTCTTATCCACTGAAAGTGAATTATCTTTAACATTTTGTCGATTGTTTCTTCAGAGAAATCCTATGACCTTGCAACTCGCTATACCGAAAGCTGGAGCAGAATAACATTCAGCTCGAGCTGGATCTAAAGTCTGGTGCAGAGAATCTGGACGAAGGCTAAGGAGGACACCAAAGGTATGTTCGGTGAGACCTCGATTTACCTTTTTCCTTCCATTTGTTTCAAAATCTGACTTTGTCTGTAACTTGTGCAAGGTGAAGGAGGCCCGTAAGAAGAAAGACCTTGAGCTAGTTGAGAAGACCAAGCTTGCCGACGAGAAGTTAGCTTCACTACCAAGCTTGAACAGAAAATACGAATCTGAAAGTGCGCTCGCGACACAACAAGGACGCCGATCGACCGAGAACCGATAAGACTACTCGACTAAGAAGATCAACCAGCTTGATCGAAGAAGAATGACTCGAAGCCTTCCCGAGTGGTCTTGCCAAGAAATTGTTCCTTATGCTCAAGGTACCTTTTACACTCGACCAACATTTTCAATCGCGGATGCTTCCATTTGACCACCGCCTTGACTCGACGCTTTGTCCTTGCGCACTCGCCGAACTTTGAAGAAGAGACTAGCCGGCCGAACCAAACCTTGACCCCGCCAATTCTCGAGTGAATGATGAAGTTGCCATGAATGTCTTCGACCGAGTCCCGTGGTTGCACTGTCCGCGACTACCTTGCAAGGCTCAAGGTTGCTACGCCCCGCATCGACTCGACGCCTCGCCCTGTGGTGACTTCCGAATGACCTCGAAGTCGCCGATGGCTCGATCAACGCCGCCCCCGACCGAAAGTGCAGAGGAAGAAGTCCTCGCCTGCTATGTGCTGATGTTGCTCGCGTTCGCCCGAGTCCACTTCAAAGACGCGAGAAGACAAGCCGCGAGCCCGAGTGGCAAACACCAAGAAACACGACTTCAGGTCCTTCATGTAAACCTTCATCGCTGCTGCTACCCGGATCGCAGACGGAATCGACCTTGATGAGTTTGTTGCTCCTTCTAGCCCTCCACAGGAGGGGTAAAAAACTTTCTTTAAGCCCGACACTTTAAATTTGCCTCGGTATGCCGAGTGGAATTGTAACCGATAAAACCTTAACAGGCTTAGTGGCTTAGCACTCTCGGTTCCTTTAGGTATCGACCTAAACTTGGATTTGATGTTTGATATGATCGCTGGCTCAATTGTCCTTTGCGTGTTCGTTCAAAGAAGATGCCCACCGCAATGACTTATTCCTTAGGCGCAGCACTGGCTGCATCTAAGCCCCCGAGTGAGAGGTTTGCTCTTCACTGTAGGATTTTTATACCTTAGGCGCAGCACTGGTTGCAGCTTAAGCCTCCGAGTGAGAGGTTTGCTCTTCACTGTAGGATTTATTATATCTTAGGCGCAGCACTGGTTGCAGTTAAGCCTCCCGAGTGAGAGGTTTGTTCTTCACTGTAGGATTTTTATATCTTAGGCGCAGCACTGGCTGCAGTGAAGCCCCCGAGTGAGAGGTTTGCTCTTCACTGTGAGGATTTTTTATATCTTAGGCGCAGCACTGGTTGTAGTTAAGCCCCGAGTGAGAGGTTTGCTCTTCACTGTAGGATTTTAATAACTTAGGCGAAGCTACTGGCTGCAGCTAAGCCCCCGAGTGAGAGGTTTGCTCTTCACTGTGAGGATTTTCACGTTGTATTTGTGGCGGAGCTCGAAGAGAGGGTTGCAATGACTTCTTGCATCTCGGCCCCTCCTCATGAGCACACATTATACTTATGGCGAGCTCGAGAGGAGAGGGTCGCAATGACCTGCACCTCGGCCCTCCTTGCAAGCATATGTTGTACTTAGGCGAGTACTTGATCTGCAGTTAAGCCTCCGAGTGAAGTCCGCTTACCACTGTAGGATTTTTTATACCTTAGGCGAGTACTTGACTGCAGTTAAGCCCCGAGTGGAAGTCCTGCTTACCACCTCAGAGGATTTTAATAACTTAGGCGAAGTAGCTGGGCTGCAGCTAAGCCCCCGAGTGGAAGTCCTGCTTGCCACTCTAGAGGATTTTATAACTTAGGCGAGCACTGGCTGCAAGAAGCCCCCGAGTGGAAGTCCGCTTACCACTGTGAGGATTTTTATAACTTAGGCGTAAACGGATTCGCTGGTTAAGCCTCCGAGTGGAAGTCCGCTTGCCACTGTAGGATTTTTATAACTTAGGCGCAGCACTGGCTGCAGTTAAGCCCCGAGTGGAAGTCCGGCTTACCACTGTAGGATTTTTATAACTTAGGCTAAACGGATTCGCTGGCTAAGCCTCCGAGTAGAAGTCCGCTTACCACTGTAGGATTTTTACAAACATAGGCTAAACGGATTCATGGCTAAGCCACCCATCGGGTGATAATTTTATCGACAAAAATAAAAAGTGACAAAAATTATGAAGGAATTATGACACTATTATTTCAAATCCATAAACCATGTATATTTCTTTTATAACAACTCATCCGAAAGGGAAAACTTTATGTAAATGGGCGGAGCAGATCCGCATTCCAAGCTCGGGCTCTTCTATGTTGTGTTCGACGCTAAAGACGGTATGCCCTGCTAGGAGAACTTTGGTGACAATGAAGGGTCCTTCCCATGAGGGAGCGAGCTTGTTGTTTCACGATCCACTGAGAACTAGATCTCCTTCCTCGAAGGCTCGACCTTTCACATTTCTAGCGAAAGGCGACGCAAGTCTTGTTGGTAGATGGTCGAGCGGATCAGAGCCATCTCCTTTCTTCCTCTAGAAGGTCGATCAAGGCCCCGACGCTTGCTCAGCTTCGCTTCATTGTAGAGTTCAATTCGGGAGCATTGTGAAGAAGATCACTCGGCAAGATCGCTTCAGCCCATAGACCAAGAAGAATGGAGTTCTTCCGGCCGACCGATTGGTGTGGTCCGCAATCCCCAAAGCACTCAAGGGAGTTCGCCGACCCATGCTCCAGCCGCAGGCTTGAGATCACGATCACCGGGGTTTTAAACCCTTGAGGATTAAGCTGATTGGCTCGCCTCGCTTGTCCATTCGACCGCGGATGGGCGATCAAGCGTTTAGTCAACTCGGGTGCCTTTGAGCGCTGCAGAAATCTTTGAATTCTTCCGAGTCAAAGTTCAACCCATTATCCATAATGATGCTGTGAGGGACTCCATATCCAACGCTACCCCCTCGATGAAGGAAACAAGAAGATCGCATCAAGATTCTGATTGGTTTAGCTTCAATCCACTTGGTGAACTTGTCGATCGCTACCAAGACGCGCGTGAAAGCACTTCGACCTGTTCTCAAGGGACCCACCATATCCAATCCCCATATCGCGAACGCCGACGAGTGGAATGGTCTTCAGAGTCGACGCAGGCTTATGTGACATATTGAGTAGAACCCACATCCTTCGTGACTTGTCCACTATTTCCTTTGCCATCTCATTCTCCTCGCCAAGAAAATCCAGCTCGGTATGCTTTGGCTACAATGGTCCGAGAGGACGATGATGACCACAGTCCCCGAGTGGATATCATTGAGAATGATTCGACCTTCTTCCGGCGTTATGCATTTTGACCAACCCACCGGGCTTTCTATACAAATTGTCCTTTGATAACGGTAAAGGCTTTGGATCGACGGACGATCCGCCAACCTCTTCCTCATCCTCCGGGAGCTCTTTTCTCGTGATATATGCGATATAGGGATTGTCCACGGAGTGACCGCTAAAACCTCCATGACCAAGTCGACCATCGCTGGGACCTCAACCTCGTGAGGATCGTGGCACTTTTGGGCTGTGGAGCCTCTCCGTGATGGGATCTTCTTTAATCGACGGAGTGTGTATATGCTCCAAAAACACACCACTGAATGGCCTCTTTGGAACCTATCTTTGCCAGATCATCTGCCGCTTGATTTTTCACGGGGATGTGATTGAGCTCTAACCCTCGAACTTCTTTTTCTAGCTTCCTCATCGCATTGCAGATCCAATCATTGTCGGGCTTGTTACGCCCCACTCCTTCATCACCCGTCGACCACTAAATCTGAATCGCCAGACCATCAAAGCGACGGACGCCGAGTGAGATGGCCATGCGAATCCATATAAAAGGGCCTCAGATCGCCTCATTGTTTGAGGAATCAAAGTGAATCTGAGCACATACCTAAGCTTATCTCCTCCGGGGAAACCAGAACAACCCCAAAGACTGTAACCATTCAAAGATCTTAGAGCCATCAAGAACATGGTCCAATGTCTGAGTGAACTTCACCGGCAGTTGTTGTTCAATCCACTCGTGAGGAAATCTGCTATTGCTTGGGACTTAATGGCTTTTGCCTCAAATTTGATATCAAGGGAAGAAGTTCAATCGCCCATTTCGCCACTCGACCGGTTGCGCTCTCACAGTGTAATCTCCGATAGAGGAGCATCACGACGATCGTGATGGAATGACCAGAGAAATAATGAGCAACCTTCTTCGTGGTCATGTATATTCCATACACAAGCTTCGATAATGAGGATATCTCGCTGATGGAGTCAAGACTTCGCACAAATAATACACCGGCGCTGAACTTTGAAGGCTTTTTCCTTCCTCTTCCCGCCGATCGTAGTTAATCAGATCGACGACTTGTCCTGCGGGTGCGATATAGAGCAACAGAGGCTCTTTGCTGATTGGAGCAGCAAGCACCGCTGGGTGGAGAGTAGCTTTTAGCTCGCAAACGCTGCATCGCTCGAGTCCACTCAACTTGTCGCCTTCTTCATCACCGGTAAAGAGGTAATGCCTTTTCACCGGTCGTGAGATGAATCGACTTAATGCGCCAAGCATCCAAGAAGCTCGACATCGCGGCACTTGCATTGTATGCTTCATTCGGAGAATAGTGCCGATCTTCTTCGGATTAGCGCCGATCCTCGCCGAAACGAAAACCGAGTAACTTTCCACCAGAACCCCGAATGTGCACTTTGACGGATTGAGCTTGATATCATACCTTCCGAGGTTGGCAATGTTTCGCGAGGTCAGCGAAAGCAGGTCGTAACCTTTTCGCGACTTAACGATTTATATCATCCATATACGCCCACATTCCGACCGATTTGAGGAGAAGACACTTCAATCATTCACATAAATGTGGCCCGCATTCTTGAGGCCGAATGGCATGGTGATATAGCGTAAGCACTAATGGAGTGATGAAAGCTGTTTTATTTCGCCGGGTCCATACAGACGGATCTCGATGATACCCGGAATATGCGCCCGAAAAGACAATCTCTCACATCCCGCGGTCGAGTCAACAATTTGATCTATGCGAGGGAGAGGATAATGATCTTTCGGCAGGCCCGATTGATGTGCTTGAAATCAATGCACATGCGGAGGAATTGTCCTTCTTGGGAACCATGACGACATTAGCGAGCCACTCGAGTGGTATATCTCTTGATAAATCCTGCCGCCAACAATGAGCCACTTCTCACCAATAGCTTTTTCTTTCGACGGCGGACCAAGATGCTCTTTGACCGGTTTTGCTGATTTGTCGACTCTAAGGCGATGCTCAGCCACCCCCTGAACACCCGCATGTCACCGCCTTCCATGTAAAATGTCCCGCTTCTCATGGAGGAACCGGATGAGCGCTTCTTCCTATTTTGGTCGAGTGTCATGGAGATGTGGGTCGGGCTGCATTGGGGTCGGTCGGTGAATGTGAACAGGCTTCGCCTCACCGTACGATCAAATGCAAATTTCGGCGGGTTTCTTGGATCGCAACAAATCACTCGGATCTCGCTTTTGCTTGTACTCTTCGAACTCGATCACGCCACCGGGAATCGACAATCTTCGAGCCCTTCCGAAAGCACTCTTCGCTTTTTTCCGATCGCCATGATGTTGATCACCTTTGGGACCTCGCATTTTCAGTTTGAGGTACACGAACATGGTCGAGCCATGAACCGCGTGCGAGGCTGGCCTCCCAAAATGGCGGATACGACTCTAAAAATCCACGACCTCAAAGGTCAACTTTTCCTTGCGAAAATGTTTGGAATCACCAAAACCACGCCCGAGCTATTTGGCCGAAAGTGAGTCGGCTTTCTTCCCCGGTATGACTCGCGGAAACTCATGTTGCCGGTGCTCACCGACATCGATGCCCATTCCTTTCAATGTGTCCCGATACAACAAGTTCATCCCACTACCACCGCCCATCAAGACTTTCGTCACCGAAAGTGCCTTCGACAACCGAATCGACCACTCAAAGCTTGCCTCCTGTGGGTGGCAATGTGAGTCGGTGATCGATTGGTCGAATGTGATGGGTGTTTGGGACCATCTCACATAACTTGGTTTCATTGGGCAACCATGTTCACCTCACGGTTAATGACTTTCAACGACTCTTGCTTTCCACATCCGCTAAAATCATCAGAGTGGAGTTGAAATGTGGATATTCTTCCTCATCGCCCTTCTTATCTCCGCCTTGTCTCGACTCTCTTCCTTCTCTTTAGACTGCTTTCCTAAACCGCCGGATCAGAGTCGACATCGGCGAGTGGTGTGCTTTGGGTAAATGATGTTGCCCTCTTCATCTTTCTTCGTGTGAATATGGCATGGCATATCCATCACGCCGCTTCCTTCTTTATCCTTTACTTTCTTAGGATTCCAGATCCTTTGGCTTCCCTTGAACTTTCCTCGAGTGACGCCGTGGCCTCCAGAGCTGCCGTCGGCTTCCGCTCGCTTCCGATCGAATTTCCTTGTCCGACCGACTTGGCTTGTACTTGCCGCCGGAGTCGGTCTCTTCCTCGCCACATGCATTTGGTAGCAATCTCCATCATTCGACTCAGTGGTCATGTCGCCGGTTCACCAAACTTCGACTCAATTCTTCGTTTGACGCCATCTTTGAAGGCTTAAATCGCTCGATGGTCGACATTTTTCCACAAGATGGTGCGAGTGATCCACCTCCAATGTACTCTCGTGAGAGTCTCATTGGTCTTCGCACACGCACTTGCAAGCTCACAAACCAGCTGGTCGCTTGCAAGTTCCTTCAAAGAGCTCACTTAACACTCGGACAAATCTTCCCAAGTGTAAATATCGCTAGGAGGTAATCGATTCAACCACGCCCGCTGAACCTTCAAGCATGAGGGCAATGCTTCATGGCCACCTCGTCATTCCCACCACCAATCTGAACAGCCACTCGGTAATCTTCAAGCCAAGTTTCAGTGCTTGGACTCCCCCTGCTGAATTTGTCGACTCGCCAACCTGAAATTAGGGGTGTCGGGCGTGGTCTCTCTCGGCGGCTCGAGCACCTATGGGGCACGGGGCCCCTTCTAGTTCGGCAAGGAGCGGAGGGCGGCGCAGAGCAGATCGAGGTCGAGCGCAAGGGGTGACGGCGATTTTACTCAGCTTGGGCTCTCCGGGAGATAAAACCCCATCGCTGCTTTGGTGATTGTATTTGATCTTGCCCGAAGCGCATTTGCTGTATGGTGGTGTTGTGGGTGTCGATGGATCAACCCTTCTACGCAAGCGCATGGGCCTCCCTTTATAGTCTCAAGGGGCACCAACAGTGGCAGCGAGGAAGAGGGGGTAGAAAGGTAAAACGCAGGTTGGTACAACAAGGACCAACAAAGGTCCCCTACCTAACTCGACGGCAGGGACAAGGGCATTTGATGCCCGTCCCGGTCGCCCCAACAAAGGCAGTAGGTGTGACTGCTAATGAGCCAACGGTTGCCACGATGGCATCTCTGCCACCCGCTTGCCACCTCGCCCGCATGGCTGCAGAGTGCCTCGCCACGCGCCCTTGGGATGGCCTTGTGATGACACGCGGGTGCGCTGGACTTTGAGTGGCAGCTTTGCCGCTGCAAGTGCCTTGCCGCAGCCCTTCTCTTTGTCGTGTCCGGCAAGCTCGCTGGCCACCGGCCTTGCCGGACGCGAGGGCGCCGGCAAGTCTTCTCGAGATGCCTTGTCGGCCTTCCCGGCAAGCTCCTCTTGCCGGGCCTTCGCTTTCTTAGTTAGTACTTTGTTCTTGAATGGCAGTAATAGGAAGTGGTGGAGGGTTCATGGCGCCGCAAGCCTTGCCGCTGGTGTTCAGGCTCGCCTGCAGACAAGTTCGGGTACTAAGGTACCCCTACTTTAGTACACCGGCTGTGGGGGATCATCATGCTCGATAGCCCTCGTTAAAACACTCGACCAGAAATATGCACTCGATCGTCAGGTGCATCTCTCTCGTCCACCTCGATGGGCTCTATTCCGTCGACCAAGCCTTGCACGATAATGGATCGCGTCAAGCTCGGTTCCTCGGGTCGATCGCTCTTCGCCTCTAATCGAATCGACGCCATCCTATCGCCGAGGAGCGAAGACCCATCCTCGAGGGGAAGCGGCACTCGACGCTCGTCATCTCTGCCGAGTCGTTCTCCATAATGATCTTCACCGGTTGTCGCGCTTCTTCCCGCCGCGGAGGCGATCTGGGCTGTGGAGCAGATCAATCAGATTCGCAGCGACGGATCGACCGTGGAATTCTGCGCGCGATCGCGACATGGCTGAGTTTTGATCTCCCGCTGCTCGAGTAAGTCTCGATCTGCATCAAGCCTCTCCTAGCTTCCGACCGTGGAAGGCTGGATGGACTCGCTATACGGGTTGCACCGCTAAATTCTGAATTGGCGGCGGTATACCCGAGTCGGCGGAAGAGTCGACCGCTTCGAACTCGCTGACGCTGCTTGTCGAGTGCTCATGGAGGTTCTCTGACAAGCTGCTTCACCAGATTGGCCAAACGTGCGTCTCCTCCAAGGCACGAGCCTCGGGGTTTCTCCCGATGGGAGTATGCAGTGGCATCCATGTTCTCGGGGCGCTCTTTCTCTCGCGCAGAGTCGAGTGTCTCGGCTGGTACTCCTCGTGGTCTTGCGCTGGGTCACTTCCACCGCCCGCTCCGCCTCTATGGGCGGCCGGAGGATCGGGGCCACGACCATGAGAATTTCCGCTGTTTGGATCATCGCTATCGCATTCGGATGCGCCTCTATGGAGCCAATGACAGATCGAATAAGGTCAGAGAGATTAACTCCAGCGATGGCCGTCTGGCGAGCCACCGCGCGGCTTCACCCATCGCCTGAAGCCTCGATCACCAGAGCGCTATACTGTGGAAGACCGGACGGGTGATCGATAAAGGAGTCGACCGATAAGGGGTCGACGGTTGCAGTAGCAGAACGCCGCGACACATGCGCGAAAATGTGTCGCACCGCTGACGGGAGCGATCGACGCCGAGTGGAGCCTCCCGAGCCACGCGGAGTCGCCGGCGACAAAGGTGAGAGCGCCGAGACGGATCTCGCTACTCACCAAAACTCCAGCAGTCATCATGATGAATGTACTCGAAGTACTGCAACTCTCCACAAAATCGCTAAAACACCCGCCCTAAGGTGGGCGCCAACCGTCGAGTTCTAAGTCCGACAAGAGAGTGGGGGTAGGTATGAAGAGGCAAGGTCCTAGCTATGGAGAGGTTGTAAACACAAGTTTATGTACGAAGTTCAGCCCTTCTGAGGAAGTAAAAGCCCCACGCCCTGAGCCCCGAGGCGGTCGAGTGGATTATGTGTATAGGTGTTACAAGAGTGCGAACCCTCCGCCTCGTGGAGAGGGGGTGGCTTATATAGAGTGCGCCAGACCCCCTCACACCCCACGTGAATGGAGGGTTTAAAGTACATTAAGTCTGGGCGCATCGTAACGCCCTACATAAAGTGCCTTAACTATCATTAAGTCTATTCAATTACGTGCCGCTGCAAAGGCAAAGTGCCTTCGACCTTCTTGTGGTCGAGTGTATCTTCATGGTCGAGTGAGTCTCCATGGTCGAGTCCTTCTAGTCACGAGTGGGTTCCTCGCTGGTCGATCGAAGGTAATCTCTTCTAAGGGTGCCCTTGGTAGGACATTTAGGTCGGCCTATGACCCTACCCTAGGTACATGAATCCATCAACCTCCGAAGTTCAGACACGCTCAGCTCGATGACGATCCCCTGACTCCGATCCAAACAGGTGTCGAGATGAGTTCCACAAGACGACAAATAAGGGTGACGATGATGATGTTTCATCGACGCGAAGGCTTCGCTAAGCACCGCAACGATATGACCAAGGTGGAATATGGAGGGGGCATCGACACGGCTAAGGAACGATCACGATGATCAACTTCAGGTGTCTATGGGGTGCCCCCGCCTCAGATATAAAGGAGTGGAGGAGGGCGAGGGCCGCCTCTCTATGGCGCGCCTTTGGGGAGTCCTACTCCCACCGAGTAGGATTCCCTTTCCTAGTAGAACTAGGAGCCCTTCCATGTAGTAGGAGTAGGAGAGAAGGAAAGGGAAGAGAGAAGGGAAGGAAGGAGGGGCGAACCCTCCCCATAGTCCACCCGACTAGGCCTTGGGGCGCGCTGCCCGAGGCAGCCCCTCTCTTCCCCGTATGGCCCAATAAGGCCCAATACTTCTCCCAAATAATTCTCAGAACTCTTCTAGATCTCAAAAATACCAATCACTCGAACCTTCCAAGTCCGAATATAGTCGCCCAATGTATCGATCTTTATGTCTCACCATTTCGAGACTCCTCGTCATGTCCCCGATCTCATCCGGACTAACTCCTTCGTACATCAAAACTCATAAACTCATAATATAACCGCCATCAAACCTTGCGCATGGACCCTACGGGTTCGAGAACTATGTAGACATGACCTAGAACTATTCTCGGTCAATAACCAATAGCGGAACCCGGATGCTCATATTGGCTCCTACATATTCTACGAAGATCTTTATCGGTCAAACACATAAGAACATACGTTGTTCCTTTGTCATCGGTATGTTACTTGCCCGAGATTCGATCGCCGGCATCCAATACCTAGTTCAATCTCGCTACGGCAAGTCTCTTTACTCGCTATGTAATGCATCATCCCATAACTAACTCATTAGCTACATTGCTTGCAAGACTTATAGTGATGTGCATTACCGAGAGGGCCTAGAGATACCTCTCTGACAATCAGAGTGACAAATCCTAATCTTGAAATATGCCAACTCAACATGTACCTTCGAGACACCTGTAGAGCTTCTTTATAATCACCCATTACATGCTAGACGCTTGGTAGCACACAAAGTGTTCCTCCGGTAAACGGGAGTTGCATAATCTCATAGTCATAGGAACATGTATAAGTCATGAAGAAAGCAATAGCAACATACTAAACGATAGAGTGCTAAGCTAACGGAATGGGTCAAGTCAATCACATCATTCCCCTAATGATGTGATCCCGTTAATCAAATGACAACTCATGTCTATGGTTAGGAAACTTAACCATCTTTGATTAACGAGCTAGTCAAGTAGAGGCATACTAGTGACACTACGTTTGTCTATGTATTCACACATGTATTATGTTTCCGGTTAATACAATTCTAGCATGAATAATAAACATTTATCATGAAATAAGGAAATAAATAATAACTTTATTATTGCCTCTAGGGCATATTTCCTTCTGTCTCCCACTTGAACTAGAGTCAATAATCTAGTTCACATCGCCATGTGATTTAACACCAATATTCACATCTGTATGTAATTAATACCCATAGTTCACATCGTCATTTGATCTACACCCAAAGGGTTTACTAGAGTCAATAATCTAGTTCACATTGCTATGTGATTAACACCCAAAGAGTACTAAGGTATGATCATGTTTTGCTCGTGAGAGAAGTTTAGTCTCCGGGTCTGTCACATTCAGAGCCGTATGTATTTTGCAAATATTCCATGTCTACAATGCTCTGCACGGAGCTACTCTAGCTGATTGCTCCCACTTTCAATATGTATCCAGATCGATACTTAGAGTCATCTGGATCAGTGCCAAAACTTGTATTGACGTAATCCTTTACGACGAACCTTTTGTCACCTCCATAATCGAGAAACATATCCTTATTCCACTAAGGATAATTTTGACCAATGTCCAGTGATCCACTCCTAGATCACTATAGTACTCCCATGCCTAACCAGGGCAGAGTATACAATAGGTCTGGACCATAACATGGCATATTTTTATAGAACCTATGACTGATGCATAGGGAATGACTTTCATTCTCTTTCTATTTTCTGCCGTGGTCGGGATTTGAGTCTTAGTCAACTTCACACCTTGGAACATGTGCAAGAACTCCTTTTGATCGCTCCATTTTGAACCACTTCAAAATCTTACCAAGGTATGTACTCATTGAAAAATCTTATCAAGCGTCTTGATCTATCTCAATAGATCTTGATGCTCAATATGTAAGTAGCTTTACTGAGGTCTTTCTTTTAAAAAAAATCTTATTCAAGTATCCTTTTATGCTATCCAGAAATTCTATATCATTTCCAAACAACAATATGTCATCCACATATAGTATTTAGAAATACAGAGCTCCCACTCACCTTCTTGTAAATACAGGCTTCTCCAAAAGTCTGTATAAAACCATATGGAATGCAGTTTTGACATCCATTTGCCAGATTTCATAAAATGTGGCAATTGCTAACATGATTCAGACAGACTTAAGCATCGCTACAGTTGAGAAAATCTCATTGTAGTCAACACCTTGAACTTGTCAAAAAACCTTTTTGAGACAAGTCGAGCTTTGTAGATAGTAACACTACTATCAACGTCCGTCTTCCTCTTGAAGATCGATTTATTTTCTATGGTTTGCCGATCATCAGGCAAGTCCACCAAAGTCCACACTTTGTTCTCATACATGGATCCTATCTCAGATTTCATGCCCTCTAGCCATTTTGCGGAATCTGGGCTCATCATCGCTTCCTCATAGTTCGTAGGTTCATCATGGTCTAGTAACATGACATCCAGAAGATGATTACCGCACCACTCTGGTGCGGATCTTACTCCGGAAGACCTACGAGGTTTGGTAGCAACTTGATCTGAAGTTTCATGATCATCATCATTAACTTCCTCACTAATTTGTGTAGGAATCACCAGAACTGATTTCTGTGATGAACTACTTTCCAACAAGGGAGTAGGTATAGTTACCTCATCAAGTTCTACTTCCCTCCCACTCACTTCTTTCGAGAGAAACTTCTTCTCTAGAAAGGATCCATCTTAGCAACGAATAACTTGCCTTTGGATCTGTGATAGAAGGTGTACCTAATAGTTGCCTTTTGGTATTCTATGAAGATGCACTTCTCCGATTTGGGTTCGAGCTTATCAGGTTGAAACTTTTTCAAATAAGCATCGCAGCCCCAAAATTTAAGAAACGACAATTTTGGTTTCTTGCCAAACCACAGTTCATATGGTGTCGTCGCAACGGATTTAGATGGTGCCCTTTTAACATGAATGCAGCTGTCTCTAATGCATAACCCCAAAACGACAATGGTAAATCAATAAGAGACATCATAGATCGCACCATATCCAATAAAGTGTGGTTACGATGTTCGGACACACCATAACATTGTGGTGATCCAGGTGGCGTGAGCTATGAAACTATTGCACATTGTTTTAATTGAAGACCAAACTCGTAACTCAAATATTCGACTCCGCGATCAGATCACAAAAACTTTATTTTCTTGTTACGATGATTTTTTCACTTCACTCTAAAATTCTTTGAACCTTTAAATTATTTCAGACTTATGTTTCATCAAGTAGATATACCCATATCTGGTCAAATCATCTTGTGAAGGTCAGGAAATAACAATACTTGCCATGAGCATCAACACTCATTGGATCGCATACATCGGTATGTATTATTTCCAATAAGTTAGTAGCTTGTTCCATTGTTCCAGAGAACGGAGTTTTAGTCATCTTGCCCAAAATGCACAGTTCGCAAGCATCAAATGATTCATAACCAAGTGATTCCAAAAATCCATCTTTATGTAGTTTCTTCATGCGCTTTACACCGATATGACCCAAACGGCAGTGCCACAAATAAGTTGCACTATCATTATTAACTTTGCATCTTTTGGCATCAATATTATGAATATGTGTATCACTACGATCGAGATCCAACAAACTATTTTCATTGGGTGTATAACCATCAAGGTCTTATTCTTGTAAGCAGAATAACAATTATTCTTTAACTTCAAATGAATAACCAGATCACAATAAACATGATCAAATCATATTCATGCTCAACGCAAACGCTAAATAACATTTATTTAGTTTTAACACTAATCTCGAAAAATAGGGAGTGTGTGATGATGATCATATCAATCTTGGAACTACTTCCAACACTCATCGTCACTTCCCTTCAACTAGTCTCTCGCTTATTCTCAGATCTCCTGCTTTGAGTTACTAATCTTAGCAACCTAACAAGTATCAAATACTGTGGGGCTACTATAAACACTAGTAAGGCACACATCAATAACCTGTATATCAAATATACCCTTGTTCACTTTGCCATCCTTCTTATCCACCAAATATTGTGGCATTTCCGCTTCCAAAGGACCATTTTCTTTGCAAAGTAAGCACTCGCTTGTGCTTTGGTCCAGCTTTGGTCTTCTTCACGGAGTGACAACTTTCTTGTCATTCTACTTGAAGTTCCCTTTCTTTCCCTTTGCCCTTCTCTTAAACTAGTGGTCTTGTCAATCATCAACACTTGATGCTTTTTCTTGATTTCTACCTTCGTCGATTTCAACATCACGAAGAGCTCGGGAATCGCTTTGGCCATCCCTTGCATACTATAGTTCATCACGAAGTTCTAGTAACTTAGTGATGGTGACTAGAGGATTCTGTCAATCACTCTCTTATCTGGAAGATTAACTCCCACTTGATTCAAGCGATTGAAGTACCCAGACAATCTGAGCACATGCTCACTAGTTGTATGATTCTCCTCCATCTTTTAGCTATAGAACTTGTTGGAGACTTCATATCTCTCAGCTCGGGTATTTGCTTGAAATATTAACTTCAATACCTGGAACATCTTATATGGTCCATGATGTTCAAAATGTCTTTGTAGTCCCGATTCTAAGCCGTTAAGCATGGTGCACTAAACTATCAAGTAGTTATCATATTGAGCTAGCTAGACGCTCATAACGCCCGTGATCCGCTCCGCAATAGGTCTGCTACCTAGCGTGCATTAAGGACATAATTCTTCAGGCAAAGAACGAGGATAAACCTCAGATCACGGATCCAATCCGCATCATTGCTACTACATTTTTCAACACAATTTTCTCTAGGAACATATCAAAATAAACATATGAAAGCAACAATGCGAGCTATTGATCTACAACATAATTTGCAAAATACTACCAGGACTAAGTTCATGATAAATTTAAGTTCAATTAATCATATTACTTAAGAACTCCCACTTAATTAGACAGACATCTCTCTAGTCATCTAAGTGATCACGTGATCCAAATCAACTAAACCATGTCCAATCATCACGTGAGATGGAGTAGTTTTCAATGGTGAACATCACTATGTTGATCATATCTACTATATGATTCACGTTCGACCTTTCGGTCTCCGTATTCGAGGCCATATCTGTATATGCTAGGCTCGCCAAGTTTAACCTGAGTATTCCGTGTGCAACTGTTTTGCACCCGCTATTTGAACGTAGAGCCTATCACACCCGATCATCACGTGGTGTCTCAAAGACGAAGAACTTTCGCAACGGTGCATACTCGTGGAGAACACTTCTTGATAATTAGTGAGAGATCATCTTAAAATGCTACCACAAACAAAAAGAATAAGATGTATAATAGATAAACATCATATGCAATCAAAATATGTGACATGATATGGCCATGATCATCTTGCGCCTTTGATCTCCATCTCCAAAGTACTGTCATGATCTCTATCGTCACCGGCACGACACCATGATCTTTATCATCTTGATCTATATTAATGTGTCGTCACATGGTCGTCTCGCCAACTATTGCTCTTGCAACTATTGCTATCGCATAGCGATAAAGTAAAGCAATTCTTTGGCACTTTGATCTTATGCAATAAAGAGACAACCATAGGGCTTCTGCCTGTTGCCGATAACTTCAACAAAACATGATCATCTCATACAACAACTATATCTCATCACGTCTTGACCATATCACATCACAACATGCCCTGCAAAAACAAGTTAGACGTCCTCTACTTTGTTGTTGCAAGTTTTACGTGGCTGCTACGGGCTGAGCAAGAATCGTTCTTACCTACGCATCAAAACCACAATGATAGTTCGTCAAGTTAGTGTTGTTTTAACCTTCGCAAGGATCGGGCGAGCACACTCGGTTCAACTAAAGTTGGAGAAACAGACACCGCTAGTCTCCTGTGTGCAAAAGCACGGCGGTAAAACCAGTCTCGCCAGAAGCATACGCAGTAATGTCGGTCCGGCCGCTTCATCCAACAATACCGCCAACCAAAGTATGACATGTCGGTAAGCAAGATGACTTGTATCGCCCACAACTCACTTGTGTTCTACTCGCATATAACATCAACGCATAAAACCTAGGCTCGGATGCCACTGTTGGGGAACGTAGTAATTTCAAAAAAATTCCTACGCACATGCAAGATCATGGTGATGCATAGCAACGAGATGGGAGAGTGTTGTTCACATACCCTCGTACACCATAAGCGGAAGCGTTATGACAACGCGGGTGATGTAGTCGTACGTCTTCACGATCCGACCGATCCAAGCACCGAACGTACGGCACCTCCGAGTTCAACACACGTTCAGCTCGATGACGATCCCCAGACTTCGATCCAGCAAGGTGTCGGGGATGAGTTCCGACAGCACGACGGCGTGGTGACGATGATGATCTTCTACCGATGCAGGGCTTCGCCTAAGCACCGCAATGATATGACCGAGGTGGAATATGGTGGAGGGGGGCACCGCAAACGGCTAAGGAACGATCACGATGATCAACTTGTGTGTCTATGGCGTGCCCCCTGCCCCCGTATATAAAGGAGTGGAGGAGGGGAGGCCGCCCCTCTATGGCGCGCCTAGGGGAGTCCTACTCCCACCGGAGTAGGATTCCCTTCCTAGTAGAACTAGGAGCCCTTCCATGTAGTAGGAGTAGGAGAGAAGGAAAGGGAAGAGAGAAGGGAAGGAGGAGGGGCGAGCCCTCCCCTAGTCCACCCGGACTAGGCCTTGGGGCGCGGCCTGCCCTAGGCAGCCCCTCTCTTTTCCTGTATGGCCCAATAAGGCCCAATACTTCTCCCGGCGAATTCTCAGAACTCTCCCAGACTTCAAAAATACCGAATCACTCGGAACCTTTCCAAAGTCCAAATATAGTCGTCAATATATCAATCTTTACGCCTCGACCATTTCAAGACTCCTCGTCATGTCCCCGATCTCATCCGGACTCAACTCCTTAGGTACATCAAAACTCATAAACTCATAATATAACCATCATCAAAACCTTGTTGCAGGGACCCTACGGGTTCGAGAACTATGTAGACATGACCTAGAACTATTCTCGGTCAATAACCAATAGCGGAACCTGGATGCTCATATTGGCTCCTACATATTCTACGAAGATCTTTATCGGTCAAACCGCATAACAACATACGTTGTTGCCTTTGTCATCGGTATGTTACTTGCCCGAGATTCGATCGTCGGTATCCAATACCTAGTTCAACCTCGTTACCGGCAAGTCTCTTTACTCGTTATGTAATGCATCATCCCGCAACTAACTCATTATCTACATTGCTTGCAAGGCTTATAGTGATGTGCATTACCGAGAGGGCCCCGAGATACCTCTCCGACAATCGGAGTGACAAATCCTAATCTTGAAATACGCCAACTCAACATGTACCTTCGAGACACCTCAGAGCTCCTTTATAATCACCCATTACGCTAGACGCTTGGTAGCACACAAAGTGTTCCTACGTAAACGGGAGTTGCATAATCTCATAGTCATAGGAACATGTATAAGTCATGAAGAAAGCAGTAGCAACATACTAAATGATCAAGTGCTAAGCTAACGGAATGGGTCAAGTCAATCACATCATTCTCCTAATGATGTGATCCCGTTAATCAAACGACAACTCATGTCTATGGTTAGGAAACTTAACCATCTTTGATTAACGAGCTAGTCAAGTAGAGGCATACTAGTGACACTACGTTTGTCTATGTATTCACACATGTATTATGTTTCCGGTTAATACAATTCTAGCATGAATAATAAACATTTATCATGAAATAAGGAAATAAATAATAACTTTATTATTGCCTCTAGGGCATATTTCCTTCAGTTAGTGCATCTCAATGATTCACAGATCATATACAAATATGTAGCTCCAAAAGCAAAGATCTAGAAAAAATATCTGTTCTTCCTACTATCATGGATGCTTCTATTTTTTTTGACTGTGAAGACAGTAGGAAAGGCTCCTACTGCATATATATTACCAAAACCTCAGGGGGTACAATTACATGTGTGTTTTACATACATGGGTGGTTGAGGCACCACCAGGAGACACCCTAATTTACAGAAATGCTTACTGTATGGATCCAAGTATGGTAGAAACAATATGTTGTTTGGAGGGTTTCACTCTATATCTAAGATTGTCGAAGTCCAAGTTAAACCTCTGCTTCCAAGATGCAACTGACGGCCTAATTTTCCTGAAGTGGTGGTTGTTTCTTTCTTTCCAGAGGCTCCAGGCAGACGTTAAAAAGATATCCATCCACATCTTTCTAGGTTGCACGGTCTTTTGATGTTTGATCATGTCAAGTCTGTCATGTTGCGTTGACCAGTTGAAGCCAAGATGTTCCCAGCATCCCCGACTAAATGTGCAATGAAAGAAGAGGTGTTCCACCGTTTCTTCAATATGTTGACCACAGAGAAGGCAGTCAAAGTTTGTCCCAATGTTGTAGTGCCTCCTTTTGAGCATGTTTCTGGTGTTGAGGCGATCAACCATCAGGAACCAGCCGAATGTTTTGAGCTTGGGAGTACACTTTGCTTTCCACAACCAGCCGAAGGCTTCATGGGCGCTACATCTCAAGTAGAATTTGTA